>MU227886.1:869993-880852 GCA_018584345.1 Thuja plicata
TATATATATATATAAAATTAAAATATACATTAAATTATTAAATTTTAAAAATACTCATATTTACTATAAAAATAGTCTTTTAAATATGTCCCACATTTAACATTACTATTTCATATTAATTGTGCTTGTAGACATTATTGTATTCAAGGGTTCTCACATTCATGGAAGACCACTTAGCATTAATCCTCTTACTTTAATGGATGGTCAATTATTAAGGACAAATCCATATCCAAATTTTGAATATAACTTTCCATAGGTTGGTAAAATGTGTTATAGATATATCTTAGGGCATCTTAAGAACACGAGAAATGAAACTTTTATAAAATTGCCACATATGCTCTCTTCCCTTACATGTTTTTCCCTTACACATTTTTGCACGTTGTTTGCTGAAATGGACATGCGTTTGACAAATGGAAAGTCTTTTTTCTTACAACGAACAGTTGGAATACAAGGAGAACAGACTGGGAAAAAATAAATTTTCATTCCTCATTCCAACAGAATGATAAAAATCAAATGATCTTTATTCCCACTTGATGAAATTGAAGACAAATGATTTGTACAATATGAATTGGTAGGATGGGTCAATCAAATAGAATTGTTCAGTGAAAATCTAGAATTTCTTTAGTCCAAAAAGATTGAGGTTTGGGGTTCAGATAATCTGGAAAGTATACTGGCCTAGCCATACTTGCGAAAGGTAAGGGACACCCACTTATTTCAGAGACATCTCCTCTTTCATCCCTCTTTGAAAAGTTTTGTATGTTTCATCTACAATTATTCATGCACATATTAAATAAATTGTAAGGATACCATTACCGTGTGCCACAGTAAAGTCCTTGAACTCATCCATATAGTCAATGTTTGTCCAAATAACTTCTAGACAGAGTTTTTCTGCTGCATACCTAGCTACAACTGATTGGACATATGTAATGTTTCTATAATCATATCTAAACTAGTGAAATCATTTACAATCCAACATAGATGATCATATTACTAAAGATCATGAATTCAAAGCTGCAACTTCATAGTAAAATTAGTTTATAAATATGTCTGACCACTAGTAGAAATTATTTGCCTTTATTTCTACCACTAACACTACCAAATTCCAATACATGGAAGATAATGTAGTGCTCTCAAAAATCTATAGCATTTATTTCTATTGCAGGAAATAAGATAGAGGCCAAGCAGAGGCTCATATTCTATGTTGTAATCATTCATGTAGTCCAAGACCCAAAGGACAATATTATATATTTTAATCATTCATGTATTCCAAGACCCAAGGTTTCCATCAATCTACTTGAATTAGAAAGCTTCAAAATTTTCTAAATCCTCTTATTTGGGCTCTTGGCATGCTATGATTTTTCTGCAGAAATATGCAGGTATGAGTTAAAATGTAAGCACCTACTACCTCAAGAAATTAGATGAACTAGGAATATGTTTGTAGCATATATATTCATATATAATATATATAATTTTGCCTAATTTTTATTGATTATCCCTCTCAACCCTTAGGTTGAAGTTCTGAACTAATGACTTAATCTTTCTGAACTAATGACTTAATCTTCTTATGTTAAAATATTTTATAACCTTTTATGAATGGTGACCTAATGCACCTCATATATGATTTCGCCTCCTTGTTTTAGTAATAGTAACTGTGGTGAGTCAATATGGCTCAGTTAGAATAAAGAAAATTGCAAAAGTATATTTGATCCTGAAAAATTTGAAATAACTTTAGAAAATGTTGAAAACCTTTCCTCAATGAAATTGCCTCATCAAATGATTCAAAAATATCAACACCTAGCTAGTGAATAACACAAACTACTATTTTCCATGTATGGATAGTATTATGAACTACACACATTACTATAGCAGCAGAATGAACATCTAAATTAGAAGCTAGGTCATCCATAAATATGATGGAAGGATTTTACACCCGTTAAAGTTTTTAGAACACTTGGTCTAAAATACCAGCTATGTTTCTCAGTACCTGAATTCTATCTTCTATAATTCCTTGCTCTTTGATTTCCTAACAAAGAGACATTTATAAGCTTTTAGCTTTATATAATAATAGAGCCATATCACTCAGGGTACACATTATAGATAATACTCAAGGAATTGAGAGAAGGGCATACCACAGATATGTCAAAAAAGTGAAAATACTACACATTTTGATAAGATATTGCCAATGTCTTGAAAGGTAGAATCATTCCCTATTTAGCTGCATTAGACCTTCGAGAAAAGTTTTCCTATCTATTTCCTGTATTGGTAATCTGCACTTCATTTTTATAAAAACATCCAAATTAAATTGATCCAAAAACATGAGAAGTAGATATTTGTTATATCAATGAATCTAATACTCAAAATGAAAGCTTACTAGTGTGTTATCCAGGTTAAAATAATGTCTACTGATAGTCAAGGTAGTCATGATTGCATGTTAATATTTTGTAATGTTATAATGTTTCCTATCATCTCAAAGGTAGATAGTAAAGATACATACCTACAAGTCACAACATTCCATGAAAAGATTATAAGGGCTCATAATGAGTCAACATTATTTATTGTCAATTCATATCGGTATTTATAGTGATCTTGGTAATGAAAATTTATCAATAAAATGGAAATACAAATAAGCTCACAAAATCACACCCAAAATTTACTATCTCTAAAACCAGAATCATGATTACTTTGAAGCTTGAAAATACAAAAATGGTAACTAATAATTGACATATGAAACTTAAGTGACACATGTAGTCACAAAGCTATATTAATTTGTTTGGTAAGAGATGTGAAGCAACCAAACCGGAGGTGCCTCATTACAAAATAACTTCTTCCACTATGAACTGATTGTTAATAACCTCCCGAAGAACAAAGAGACCCGAGAGAGCTAGAATTTATGGCAAAACTAAACATAGTAACAATAGAATGCTTCTATTAAGCTATATATTTATTTCTTTAAGTTAAAGCATAACTTCTAATTGAATTAACAAATGAAGTTATGAAGGGGGAAAATATCTCAAGTAAAACCCATCACATAGAGACCATAGAAATGGTTTTAGCTAAAAATTCCCTCTGGATTATTGAGTAGTATATGCAGATTCCCATTTGTCATGTTCGCTCAACATCATATTAAAATTGTTTTTCATATTAATGGTATCAAAATCCCTTTTGGTCTGTGCAATGTGCAAGGCCCACTCTTTTAGGATTACCAACTATGCAATTTCCAAATAATATGTTGCATGTGACTGATTATGTAAGAAGACAATGTATTAAGATTATGAAGAACCCCAATCATAATGGTTTAGGAACATCTCCAGTTTGAGATGAAATGAATGCAAATAATGATGAAGGCTTTTAATGACATCCACAATTCTGAGCACGGCTGGGTAGAAGGGATTTTACTCTTGGAGATAATTACACAATAAAAATTAATGGCTTCATTGGATTGGCAGGCTGTACACATCTCTCAGCATTTATAATCATGAATTGAAAATAGCTTCCTTAAGTTGGAAAAATGATTTAACTGATCAACTTGCTAAAAATATAATTAGATGCACAAGAGCATACTTGTAGAAGTGTACAAATGGAATTATGGGAAAATCCTATCCTATACTAAGAGAATGCATAAGAAGGAAAACAATAAAAGCACTACTGGGATGGGGCTCGGTGCAAAAACATTGATGAAAAGTGAAAAATGAAAAATTCTAGTATTATCAAAGTGAAAAGTGAAAAATTTTACGAAGAAAAAGTATGAGAATAATTACAAAAAGACCAGAATGGCACTAGAGCAGGTCGACCTACAAGACTAGTGTACTAAGTTAAACAATAGAGAGCAGAGAAGGGCCCGAGGAGAAATAGAAGTCTAGAACTCCACCAGTCACTTTGTATGTCAGATATTTTCTCCCATATTAAACATCCATACCATTGATATTCAACAAAATAACTACATGAGAAATACCCCGTGTTCTTACATCCACATAAAATGGATGAGACCCATACAAATCCAAATATAAATTCATACTTCCAATAACAAACGAGCCATCGAAATAAATACTCAAAATTAGACTAAAATTGCAAGAAATTATTATGAATATAAGGAAAAAGGGAGTTGAAATATCTTACGATGACGTGAACAATGCAGGCCAAAATTGGCTTACCCATTACCTATACAATCAAAGGTATTTTTTCTTTCTTCCTGCAGTAGCTTTCTGAAAAAAGATTACAAACATGTAACCAAAACCTTGGACTAGAAGGGAAGAGTAAAATGGCGAGTTACAAAGGGTTTCCTTAAAACTATCACCTTGAAAGTGGTACAAAAGCTTTACAAACCATTTTACATCAATACATTGCCTTGAAACTCAAATAAAAATCCTTGAGAATAAAAAGTTTCGAATCAAAATCTCAAGGACATCCCTTCAAAGGCATTTTTTGTCCAAGTTGTTTCTCATAACATAAAATATTTGCAAGGAAAAAATTGTAAAATTCACAATCATATGATCATTGTTTTTAAATGAATCAACAAAATAGCCCACCATGATCCAAGTCAAATACCTTCATCCTATAATAGTCCTAGGAGTTTATGGGAAAAATCTAAAAACCATAAAACTCGTAGTCTTAAATTAAAGCTTCAAACCCTAAAATAAACTTCAAATCCTTCAAGCTTTACTTGTTTGAAATGAGAAGTCATAAACCCCATAGTCTCAACTTGACGAACACAAACACCCAGAAGATCAAGGTAAAAGAAGTACAACCCGAGTCAAAAGGAAGGGAAGCAACTATGAAAAGATCTTCTGGGACTATTGCATCTCTTGCATACGAAGAAAAATGGTGGGTAAAGCACAAAGAATGACATCTAGGTGCAATACTGAAAGACTACCCTGAGCAAAGTAGGGGTAAATGTAGGAAAAAACTCAAAAAAGAAAAGGGGCATAAAATACTTACATTTTTCACTCAACATTTTGTCATGGTAAAAGAAAGCCTCATAAAATAAGGGAAAATATTTGTAGCGATATATCCCATTAAAAAGTCTCTGAGGAAAAAGATCTTTGCAAGAGCAGAGCTCCATCAATAGTCACAGGCACTCATCATTCTCATGAAAAATAATTTTAGAATGGAGACACCATGACCAATAATTTCAGAATGGAGATGCCATGACAATGGCCATGGATAGAAAATTGACAAAATAAAAATCAAAGAATGTTCCAGATTAATACCAAAAGCACTCTGCTATAGTTTGATTTTTTTAAATTTATTTCTAATTTTGATTTCAAAAATTGATTTTCTTCCTTGCTTTATTTTTGGGATCTAATAGAAATTCAAATAAATAGCTTTTTTCTAATTTTAAAAATATATAAAAATAACAAACAATGTAATAGACTTTAAAAATGAATAAATTCTAAAATTCTATTCGTTAAACTAATTGAATTCCAACACTTACATATGCAATAGTTACCTGACTACGACAGGAACTAAAAAAAATTATCATCAACATTGAATCCTAATGATTTTTGAATAACCAATAATAATGTCTGATGTTTGAAAAGCACAAAAAAAGAGAAACTGGTCACCCCTAAAAAATAGAGCACCATGATTATCTCTTCCGAGGAATACATTGATGAAGATATGGATACAGAGGATGAGGAGGGCTTTACCAATGGCAGAGGAACACATAGGAAACATTCTACCATGGGTAAAAACAATAAGGACATGAAGAGGGATTCGAGAGAGGACCGAAAAGCCTGGGAGGACAATACCCGCAGTGTTTCCCCTGTTTTGGGTCACAATCTTAAGAGGAAGCTCCAGGAAAACTACCAAGACACTAATTAGACTCGTCACTCTCCTCAGCTCTCTCAACCTCACAATACAGAGAAGGATGATAGGTAGGATAATGAATTCTGTTGCTACATGACTGAATAGGGGAAGATTATTGGGTGGGGCAATTTCAATGTGACAATGGAAAAGATAAGGATTACAAGAGAAATCATAAACCCTAAGGTTATTGAGAGGGAGGGAGGCCAAATCAAGCTAGATGAGCTCATCGACCCTTCTTTAGTGGTGCTAAGTGATAATGCCAGGGAGTTCAAAATGGACTTTCTTAATAACTCCTGTAACAACCTGGTTGACAATTATAGAAACATCAAATGGTTATTCTATGAGGTGGGGGACCTCAAAAAAAGGGCTAATTGTTGGAATTATTGGTATGATGTACTAAGAGGGGAGGGGTGAATCAGTACCTCTAAATTTTTTTATGTGGTTGGCCCATAAACCTTTGTTTCATTAGATTTGTATATTCCTATCTATCTATTCATCTTTCTATATGTATGTGAAATCATAATATAAGTTTTTTACATGTGTAAACATTCAAGAAACATTCATGAAAACAAATAACACATAACACATGATATGATATGGCAGAAAACTCCTGTTAGGAAGTAAAAACTACGGTGGGGATGTCTACCCAAAAAAATTCACTATCTACAGATAAGAAGGGAGCCGGTAAAGGCTTACAATTGATCACATCTGATGATCTACCTTGTTAGGAGTATAGAGTGGAGACCTATTAGGATCTACTTCATTTGAAGCTTTAGCGACACTGTTAGGTGTGCACTCTGTTAAGAGATTTATGAAAGAACTGTTAAGTCCACCTTCTACAAAAGGATTTTAGTTGTGATGCACTTGTTAGAATGCAACTACAATATAAATGTTGATCTGATAGTGAATGCAATCTCTAATTACTGATAACAGATCCTGTAAAGCTTACAATGTAAATGTAATCACCTTGAGTGATTGAGTGATACCTTGTCTTTGCTCGTTGGTAGCCTTTCTGTGTTCTTGATAACTAACTTGATCTATTTCTATACTTTGCATGAATTCTCTTCTACTATTTAGATGCTCTCCATGGCTGCTATCATTTATCAACTGATTACAAGTCTCATGAATTACAAATGATTGAACATCTATTTATACATGTTTCTAGCTCTATTCTTGATTCACGCTTTTCAAATTAACTCTAGATCCAAGGTTTACAACTTGACCTTGACCTTTAGTTAGATATGTTTTAGATCTGCTACGATGCTTTAAAACATTCACAATTTCCTTGCTTGACCCTCAAGTAAAGCTTTAAAACTAATAAAACTCTATAAATAGAATTACAATGTTTTATCTGACGTGTAAAGTCAGATCCACTTTTTGCGGGTTCTATAACTAACTGTCGATTTTGATGGTTGGGCTGCTTTGTTAGTTCTATCAGTTTTGTACTCCGTCGGTGTCCCTTAATTGAACTATTTGTCGAGTATGCCTTTTCTTCTATATTGGTGATGTTCTCAAAAATGTATCGTTGGTAATGCTTATCGTCAGTTTGACTCTTGTCAATGTTTGTCAGGCAATTCTATACTTAGCATTTTTATGATAGACATTGTCATCTCATCGGGTATGCTTGCTGTCCACCGGTTATGCTTATACCAATGACCTTTATCATGTTTTTCCCTTTAAGTATACTAATGGAAAAACTTAATGTCAACAATCTCCCCCTTTGACATTAGTATCAAAAACTGATATGTGCAACATACTTAGATGTATTAGTATGTACACCTATGTATACTTCTTCCTTAGTCATGAAATGACTCCCCCTATCCATATACCGGTAAGTGTAAGTTTATGTACATATCTATTCTTGTTGTACATACATTTTACATATCCTCATATAGTATTTTGTACATATGTATACATTCCTCCTTTTTCTACTAAAGTATATTGTACATATGTATACATTCCTCCTTTTTTGATAATGAGGGCAAAGGTACTTACAACTTTTCAAAAATGTGAGAGTGTGAGGCTTTGATTTCCTCCATCAGTTTCTCCCATTTCTCCTTTAAATTCTCAAGAGCCATATGCTCAAGTGATATCCTCACACGTATGTCATATATATTGTCTACCACAGACATCTCTGGGGTTGAGATCAGATTTCTTGCATCTATAATATGTTGTTGCAGAGTGGCAAAGTTTGGCAATATGTGAGCTTGTAGCTCTATAACCTCATTTCTGAATTGTGTCTTTGCATCCCATATCTCTTGTCTCAATCTGTTTACCTCTGTGATATTTTCATGATGTAGCTTTACTGTGTTTGCATCAGAGGTTAAACTTAGTGCACTAGCTGTCAGATTTGAATCCAGTTGGGACAAATTTTCACTATTTTCTTTTGTGAAATTTTCTAGTGTGCACAATTTTTGAACTAAGGTGACAACTTCAGCAATCATAGGTTCTAATTGAATTTATAGTTCAGAGAGCTTTGCCTTGTTCTCTGCCACTTCTTGGCTGATCTTCTCAACTAGTTTGTGTTGATATTTCATCTCTGCTTGTTCTTCCATTGCCTTCTCTGCATCTACATTTTGATTTGTGATGGCATCGGTAAAAACTGCTATTTGTTCCATGACTGATATGTCATTTTCTATTTTGATATCCAGAACAAGTTGATATAGAATGTCCCTTGCCTTATCAAGTGCTTGGGCTTCCCTATGTGCCTTTTTCATTTTCTCTTGTATTTCTTTTCTCTGGAACATTACTCCAAACTTTTGAAGTACTTCAGTATCTAAAGTGGATACATCCTACTTGGGTATCTCAATTACCTCATCAAGTATTACTGCCAAGATATCTTTCTTCATTACTTTCTTTTTCTTTTTCTTCGGCTGGGAGGCAGATTGGTATACGACCATTTGTAAACCTTGAGATTGGATGGATTTTGTAGGTGAGGGTCGAGAAGATGAGGCATCTTGTTGTTTCTTTTCTGAGTCCACCAGTTGGTTTTGTGAAGACGTCTCTTCCTTGGCCTTGGGTGTATCAACAGATTTATCTTCTTTTTCTTTCATGCTTTCATCCTACTTGACTTCTTCACTCTTTTCTTTCTCTTCATCCTTTCTCAATGTTTCATCTATTTTATCATTTGCTGCTTTGTCTTTTTTAGTAAACACCTCTTGTTGAGTGTCAGTTACATCCTTTATCTCTATATCTGTATCTTTTTGAGTATCTGATGCATCTTTATTTTCATCATTACCCATGTCTATGGGTATATCATCATCTCTTTTAGATGATTTCTCCTAACTTGATTCAATGCCAATAGCTTGTATTAACATTTTCATGTTGGTCAGTGTATTGACCTCTGGAGTGCCAGTAGTTGTATCTTGTTCGTCGGTATTACCTTGTGCAATATTGATATATTCATCTTTTTGCACTTCTTCTGCAGGGTCTTTTCTTGTAGTGTCATTGGTAATCTTATCCAACAATGATTCATCATTGATATCATCAGTTATGTTACCTTTTATTGTCAAATCTACTTTGGTAACATTTTCTTCATTACTCAAGCCAATATGAATTGGACTTGGTCAATTTTGGCTTTCCTCACTCTACGTTTTGTCAAGACTAGTGTCAGGTCATTCCTCATCTACAACTTCAGTATGTTTGTGGCCTACTGTTTCACTCTGTTCTTTGTCCAATTCCATTGATGAGTCATCTTTTGCATCCTTAATGATGATGTGTTCCTTCTCTGGGCTAACTTCCTTAATGGGATGGTTAAGTATCTTGCACCACTTTTTAATGTTGTCTTGATCAAGATCAATTAGCTTCCCTTTGAAAAATTTGTATGCTCTCATTTTTTGTGAGAATTGCTTTTCATACTTCTTCATCATCTCACTTATTTCTTCCTTCTTTGAATCTGAAGGCATAAGAGTAACAAGTAATCTTTCTCTTATTTCTTTTTCCTGATGCAGAGCAAATGTCCATCTAGCAGACAATCTCGCTGATAGTTCCTTAGGAATGTCATATTCTGAGAATTGTAGTGGAACATAATGATGTTTGCACATTTTAACTATAATAGCTTCTTCTATTTTTTTGATCCTTTGGATCAATTTTTAACCATTTCCTAATGTTAGGATTAGAAATAGATGGTGATTCTGAGATGTTCTTACAGATTTCATCAATTGTCTTTGGAATCAAGGGTTCTTTCCCTTTTTGTACATCTATGTCAGCGTCATCCATAGCTGAGTCTTCTGGATCCTCTTTTGTCCTAACCCATTTCCTCCATTTGGTCTATATCTCTATTGGTGAGATCAGTTTTCTCTTGTAGGTTCTTACCTTACCTTTCTTAAGTGGTGAAGGAGTTGGTTCCTTTGCAGTTTTGCTTCTTGTTCTTGAAGTGACTGTTGTTCTTTCTTTCTTAGGTGGAGGTGGAGGTGGTGAATCTTATCGTGTACCCTCTAAATCATTCTTTTATGTTTCTTCACCGATAGGTGACTGGCCTTCGGCTTGTTCCTCCTTTTCTTTTGTTTCCTCTTCACCTTCTTAAGTAACTGCAAATTTCTTGGTTAACTTTTAAACCATTTTGTTCTTCTTGTTTATAATTTTCTTGACAGTAAGATCTGTCTTGATCTTTGGTTTGGCTTCTTCATAAGTGCCAAATATTGCTTGCTTGTTGTCAAATGGTTCATTCAATAGTGCCTTGATGCACTCAGTGGCTTGTCTTGTTTTGATCTCAAATTCTAAATGTGATAGCCAGGATTTCCTAGGTACTACTGGTTTGATATGGGTAAAATCAGTATCTACCATAAAACATATATCCTCTTTGTATTCTTCTATCAAACTTTTAGGTATCCTAGTTCTTGCTTGCATCTTTTCTTTAAATCCTTTGAAATACTCATTCATTAGGTCATCAAAATTTGTTCCTAATGACTCTCTATGCTCACATAACTGTATGGTGATCGGTTTGCTTGTATCCCATACTACTTTGCCTATGGAGGGAAAGTATTCTTCAAAGTAAAAGAATATGCACATAATGAGGGAACCAAACTTACAAGTGTTTGTTCTTGAAGATCTTA
>MU227887.1:21898-32039 GCA_018584345.1 Thuja plicata
GCATTCAAGTTGTAGAAAAGTATTTTTTTATTTTAGAGATATGAAGTACCATGATGAATATTATTCTAGTTAAACAAAAAAAAAAGTTATTACTTGCATCTTATAGATATTTTATGTATTGTCCTCTTGGGTTTCCTGGCGGGGCATTACATAATGCATTGAAGGGAGGTTATTCTGTGTGATCGCAGGAAATTTTATCAAAATGAGAATTCGTAAAGCACTTATTGTGAACATGCTTTATCAAAATGAGAGTCGTGATTCCAGTGTCGTCATCTTTTGCGCTGTCGTTGTGGCTAACTTCTTAGTTCCAATTCTAATTTTGAAATTGGCAACCAAACGCAGAAGATGGATTGTGTCAGTCATCTTTCGTGTCAACCAAACAGTCTAAACTATCTTAGTAATATCCACAAATTTCCTGTTCGTATTTTATAACTACAAAATATTATAACCAATAGTCTTATCTACAACAATGTTAAGTAAAATTCAGAATAAACTTTCATTTAACCTTTTCCTTGTATGCTTGTTTAACTTAGTAAATGCAAAAATCCATTTGATGACAAATAGCTACAAAATTACAGAGCTTTGGCCAACTCATGTCTTTTACTTTAAAAAAAGAAACAATCCTTACACATTGAGTTTTACGTTAACTAAAAAATTTGAATCTATAATCATCACATTACAATTCCCTTTTCATAGAGAAGCTTTTAATCAATGAATAGTAATAGAAGATTGCACTTAAATTTCTGGAGAATAATGACCTGCATGAAACATTATTTATCACCTAACCCCATCCATGAGCCAAAAATTGACTAAATCACCCAAGCCCTCAAGTTCCAAACACAGGATAACACACAATTTACTACTTGCCTTAAAAAACTATTGATTTGTTGTAATCCTAAAAAATCACTAGGAAATTCCAGACATCACTTTCACTTTTGAAGAATTTTGAAATACCTTGGTTTCCAAATCAAGGCCCTTAAATGCTCACTAAATATCATACCTTAACATGTTATGACATGGTCAAGCAAAACATTTTATTTAACTCAACGGTGAAATCTATCCACTACCCTCATAATACCTAAACAACTTACATAACAGTCACATAGTTCAACAAGGACTTTCATTAAGCCTCAAAAATCTAATGACATAAAAACAAAATGTAAAGCAGTCCTTATCCTAATAGTAATAAGTAATAACTTAACATAGAATCTATGGCTTAAAGTCTTAATAGTTAATACTGAGGGATTTAGAATTAAGCATAGCACAGTCACATTATAAAAGAGAAGATTCAGCTCAAGTACACAGATTAAGATGTTCTTAAAGATTTAACTCTATAGGGTCTATCCTTAACCGGTCACTTATAGCCTCAAGACATTTTTAAATAATACTTACATTTAATCAAAATAACAAAGCTAACAAGTATTAAATTTCAAGGTTGAAAGTCCATTATAATTTTAAAACATATCAAAAAAGCACACAACTCAACATGTAATGTTCAAAGTTCAAACAAATATGGCTTTTCTATTGTTGAGCAAGGTAAATTTTAGAATAAACCAGGCCACAATGTACATAAACATACCCTCAAATACATAATACATGGGGTTTTCATTGCCAAAAGGAAAAGCAAAATAAGCAACTATGATCATAATTCAAATAAATGACAATCTATGCATGCTAAGTAAGACTAGTAGAAATATAAGGCTAGGAGCCTGGCTCGATTGGCAACAAATTCTTGAAGATGAACTACATAATTACATAATCAACACAAGGTAGATGAACTATTCAAACATAATTCCCAATGCACATGAAATAGAATCCCCAGCAAGGCATGTAAACTATTTGACCAATGTCAATGTAATCTAAGTGCTTAATATTCCATTTAATGTAATCTATGTGTTGAATAATCCATTTAATTCATGTAATCTAAGTGCTGAATAATCCATTCAATTCATGCAATCTAAGTGTTGAATAATCCATTTAATTCATTAAATATTGCAGTAACAAAAACACTAAGCATCAACGTAAAAATCATCAATCAAAATACAATTGTATTAGCCTATGTGAACTACGATCAAATTTGAAGTCTTCAAAGTGATAGAAAATAACTATAATCCACCAAATGTTATTGCAAGCCACTCCACTCTCTCCTCGTCATTCATCAGCAAAATCCCTTTGGCTCTTTCACGTTGAACCACGAAGGTGTCGTATACCTTCACAAAAACACCTCGACTCAATTCAGGGATGGATTTGAGAGTGGTATACGAGCTACTCAAAACATTATTGTCATCAGATTTATCCATTTTGTGAAGGTGAACATTGTCGAGGCCATCATTTAATTTTTTTATTGTTTCACAAATGACATCCAAGGAACCAGCCATACTTGCCTTCCTCCTCTTTCCCATCCTTGATGATGATGATATAGGAGTTCCTCTACCACTTGCAGTGGATTGATTGGATGATTAAGGTCTTCGTCCAAATCAACAACACTACCAAGAGGTATATCGAAACCAATATCCTCTTCATGCACATCAAAAGCCTCTTCCACAGGGTTCCCTTCTTGATCAGTCTCATGGGCAGTCATAGCTGCATTACCTTCAGTAATGTCATTACCCACAATTACACCCAATTCATTGAAGTATTGGAAGGGTTGTCTCTTATACACTTTTGCATTTTTGAATTTTCTTCTCTGCATGTTGGCATAAATAAATGTATTAGGTTCTTTGTCTTTCATTATTAACTTTACAAGAAAACAATATTATGTCAAATAAAACAATAGAAAGACCAACCTACCTTCATAAGCTCATCCCACACACTATCCTCAACATCCATGCTTTGATTTTTCTCATTCCAAGCGAAACCACTTGTATTTCTCAACTCTTTCATCACTTTATATGCAAGCTTCCATGTTTTCAACTTATTTTTGAAATTGTCCTTTGTTAGATTGAGGTGCATATTCACGTTGAACCTCCTCTCAATGGTGGTCCACGCTTCTTTTTTTGAATCCTCCGTCACCTTTTCTTCCAAGTTGTACTTTCTTTTGGAGCAAGTCTAGAAACTTGTGTTCCATCTCTTTTGTCCACATTACCTTCTTTGAGGAAGAAGATAGCTGGCTCATGTTATTGGTTTCTTCCATTCTCATAATTAGTTTTGTGTATGCCATGGTCTAGATCAGCTATTCACAATGTACAAAAGCTTGTTAATGGTATAAATATATTGTTGTTAATAGTATAAACATTTTGTTGTTACTGGTATAAACATATTACATGGAACATATTTATGGACATGTCATTGTATCATTGTATCTGCATACATCGGTATAATCTAGCAAATAAAAAACCAACATGTCCAATACTTCCAGATACAAACAAAAGAAAAAGGAAACCATCATGTATATCAAAGTATTTTCATACATCAGTTTACTCAAATAAAACACATTGACCCATAAAAGTACAACTCTTATGTACATGTCCAATACTTCCAGATACGAGAAAAAGAAAAAGGAAACCATCATGTATCGAAGTATCTACATACATCAGTTTACTCAAATAAAACACATTGACCCATAAAAGTACAACTATTCTCGAGATCTGTAGTGTTCCCACATTCTACTTGCTATATCATCTCAAAACTATGCCCACTGGTCTCGATCATGCTAGGACAACCCATATGTCTCAAGCATGGGTACATTTATCCCATCAAGATCATCTTCCTCTTTGGTACCAATTCATGATGGAATGTCATCCTATATCATAATAAAAACGTGTAGTATGCAATATACTAATACAATATGGGCTTGTGTCATGATAGAATAAGACATGGCATGCCTCAGGATTGGAAAATGCTACTTGAGAATACTAAATGTATGCTCCATTGCTTTTCTAAGAGAGGAGTGTCGGTGGTTGAACAACTCTTGTCAAGAGTTTATTAGATTTTGTCTTGAAAAATCCTTCAGGCGGTAGTGTGTACATCGATAAGGAGTGAGAAATCCAGGTGCATTGGGATATCCAGCATCCACTAGAAAATATTTTCCTACATAAATAAAGTAGATTGTTAAAACTTGAAACATTGATTGTACCCTTGAGTATATTAAACTATGATTTGGCTTAGTGGGGGGAACAACAAGTAGATCTTCTCTTGACAGAGTTGAAGCTAGAACATGACTATCCGCAACAGACCCTTCCCAACAAGCAAGGCAATACTAAAACTTATAATCGAAGGAACACACACCCATAACATTTAGCGACAAGTTGCCTTTTCTATCACGATATTTACCTTGCATGTTGACATCAACGATGACCGGTATATGGGTTCCATCGATAGCTCCAACACAATCCTATACGATATGATACAATCGTCAATTGTATGGTCAACCAATAATATGATAAGGATACAAATCCATACAAGAAATTTGTAACAACAATAGAATTACCTTGAAGAATGGATTGAAATGGTCCTTCCCACTAATTTCAGGAGGAGTGTTTGGACCAGGTGGTGTAAAGTAATCCTTGTGGAGTGCTAAGATAGCCCTCAACACCTTGTGGAAGTATCGGTTGACTATCTCTCCAGAGCGCCCAAAGTTGTGGGCAATCTTGCGGTTCCTCAGATTATGGCCAAGGGTGTGGAGGAACATCACAAGTTGTTCTTCTAAATTCAAGTGCATTGTATTTGTCAAGCTTCCTTTCAGCCTTAGGATACTAGCTAGACGAAAGAAGGCTCCCCTTCTCATACGAATTTGATCACGACAATCCACATCATTGGAATGAATAACCATTCTATAAAAAGAATTTCATTTTCTTATTCATTTACCCATTTGTGCATTGCCTTCTCGGGCGAACACTACTTTGGCTAGGACAAGCAAAGCAAGAAGAGTTGTGGGAAGACGAGTGTATGTGGTCTCCATAGCTACGTGTCCTAAAACATCAATATTCTCAATAGGATCCATTAATGACCTGAAATGTGGACAAACACAACGATTTCAGTGAGGGGATATCCACTATCAAGCAAAAATATTGACCAACATCTATGGAAACATGGCGAAGATTTGCTTCATAGATTTCATGATTTTGGAAAAGATATGGTTGCCTAAGTGAAATGTCACATACCTATAATAGTGCATAATGGGCAACATTTTTAAAAGGATTGATTTTGTACACCAAGTGAACTGATAAATGACACACTTCTTTGAGCCTGAGTTGAACCATCCAATGATGTATGGTTGTGGGTGAGGCATTGTGGCAAGTTCAATTTTCAAATTTCTTTAGGTGAGGTCGATTTCTTCTCACTCCTGTTGTCATCAATGAAATATTACCCTAACCTCTAAGAATTGTATAACCATTTTATTTCTTTTACATATGAACTAGATAAGAGGCTATATTGGCATTTGCTACCATGGCACTAGGTTCACAGTCTATTATCTGTTTGCCTCATATATTGGTAATGGTTCTTATTAATGGGGTAGTAGGTCTCTTTGAAGGATCAAAAAACATTCAATTATCTAGAAGGGCAAGATTGTCCTTATGGGAAATATAGGAGTAATCCTACCATTTCGCAAAAAACAAGAAATTTGAAATTTCTTACGAAGGCAAAAGTCATATTTTTGAATCAGAAAATGAACTGATAACATGTCAGGAAAATAATATATTAAGCAAATGATCTAGAGTATTAGCATCTATCTTGCCTTCAAATACAATAATATCCATATTTACTTGTAAATTTTATGACATTTATCCTCCAAATAGCTCTTGAGTTGATGAAGACAACATATTTCACAGGGTTTGAATGTGTTGATAAAATTAATCTATTCATCACTACAAAGCATCCCTTACCATCTGATAAAAACCTTCTTAGTGCAACATGTCTAGGATAGATCAATTTATCATTTCTTGGGATTGGAAAGTAGCTAGAAAATTTTGACGAAGTGTTTCAGGTTTGAGACTAAATTTTCTAGCAATAGACATAATATGTGTGGGCATACAAACAATAGAGAGGGATTCACATAATTAATTCAATACGATACCAATAATCCTAGACAGAGTGGCAGTCCAAACAACAACACACCAAATAGATTTAATGTCATGTGTAAAAATGATAAATGAATGGTAGTGCAACAAAACAAGACAATACAAGGATTAGAGTAAACCAAGCTAGAATTTTGATGTAAGATTGTATATTGACTTTAAATGTCAAATATATTAGCCAATAAAACAACTAATTGGTAAACTATTTAATGAATAATTATTACAGTCATTCTACAGAAGTTGAAGAGATAGATTTTTACTTATAAGAAATTTAGAAATGGAACCACTTGTAGTCTACCAGTTCATATTCATTTTGTTGGTTTGTTTAGATATTATGGGCTATGTGTGTTGAACGAGGTTGACATTGTTGAAGCTATATGACATCAGATACAATGAATATAGAATTTGTAGCTTGATAATGCGTGCTTGGAAGATGGTGATGATAGTAGGAAGGATCACATGTGGTCTAGAGTACTTCTAAGATAGTAAGAGATAAACAAGGAGCAAGATATTCTTGAACCACAAGATCAAGCATCTCACCAAGTAGAGCCAATACCAAAGAAGGAGCTAGAGCCATTCGATGTGAACAAACTTGAAGGGTACTATTACCAAGACACCTACCCAATAATCTACAAAGGGCACACAAAACTTTCAAGAGGTATTTGATGATATGCCATGATTTTTACATGTATTAGCAGGGTATGATATGCTCAGTGTTAAACATGTATCTCCATGGTCACCTGGAGGGTAGTTGAAGCCAATGCAAATGTGGACAATCAATCTCCATAGAGATCACAAACTCTCCTATTATAAAAAATTAAAACCTTTTTGTTAAACCCATTCTGGAGAAAAATCAAACAATACATCTTTCATAATAACTTGAGGCCTTATGGATGAGATTCACGAGCATATAGAAAGAGAGATTCTTCTAGCACTTATATCTTACTCTAAAAATAGGGTGAAATGGACCAATTCCGCATACAAGAATATGGTGGGTCAACCAGAGTGTTCATGGTTTAAATCAACATGAGGTCTGTCCAACAATAAATTTGATGGACCTCCAAATTCATGGATCAATGGAGAAGTTGTACTGAATGACAAGATACCCCTTCGAGTAAGTGCATTAAAATGTTGTGGCAGAATCCAGTGGACCAGCAGTAAGGGCAAGAAGAGTTTGCTGAGGGCTCCTTGTGAGGTCTATAAGTTCATAACGTCTAACCCTATGTTCTATGTTTATGCTTGGAAATTTCATATTGTTGAAGATTTTGGTCTTAGTTTCATACCTTGAGGCCTTAAAAAATAACAGTATACGGTCAGCTAGCTTCTAATGACACTATCTAAGAATGAACCAAGATCTACACAGTGCGTTCCTAAAAATAGCTAGTATGAAGGTTCAAAATGCACTGTCTGTGAGTCAGCATCCTCCTCTGAGATCTACAGACTCCAATACCTCGGCTTACCCTCGAGCGTCAAACCTAATCTGTGTAGACCCCTTTAGCAAACCTAGAAATCACAATGGGAAGATTCACGAACCGGACAGATAATTAAATGTGGTTAAAAACCTAGAACCGGAATTAGATTTCAAATTCCACCTATTGAGTGGGAAGATAGTGCCGCCCATTTTGGTGCCTAAACTGGGTTTTGATCTCCAAAACCCAAATTACAGTTTAGCATACCGAACGACGGATTTGACAAAAAAACAGAAGTTCCACACCCAATTCTGCCCCAATTCCACTAACCAAACGAAGCCTTATACAATTTTTAATAATTTTCATCAAGAATGATATGTTATGTTGCACAATGAGGTAAGCGGAAATCTTTAAACAATTCACATGTATGGTTTGTGCCTTCATTTCATACATGTTTGCGAGTTAGTCACATAATTCATTCTCTCAATGATTAATAAAAGAATCACACAAACATTAGGAGATATAAAAAACATGCATTCCATCTCTCCAAACTAATTGGCTGCAAACAAATTTCTACTTTATTGCCAATTAGAAAAAAAGAAAAAACAGCAATAAACAAATTAAAAAAAAATGGCTGCAAACTATAGTCGGTGCAAAGTGCAAATTCAACAAGTTTTTCAAACGTTTGAGTCGATTCAATCCATTTTCTTAATTGCCACTCAGATTTAGGAGCGTGCAGATCCAATCCATTTTCTTAACTGCCACTCATAGTGCAGATTCAATCCATTTTTTTTTCTTTAATGAAAAAACGGTAGTCAGAGGAGCGTGCCCTAAGGGCACTCAAAGTGCAGATTCCATCCATTTTTTTTTTCTTCAATGAAAAAAACGGTACTCAGAGGAGCGTGCCCTAACAGCACTCAAATAGCCGTTGAGAAAGACGCAGATCAACGCCCGTTGGAAAAAGCAATGACTTCACTTCTTTTAAATAGGTGTTAAGCAGCTGGTGCTGTCAATCAAAACACTGTGCAGGTAGAAATATAGGTCCAGACAAAATGGACATGATTATTTTTTAAGGTCTCTTAAGGCTTTTCTTTATAGAAGGGTTTAACTGTCTCTTAAGGTTCTTCATTCTTTGAAAAGTACACTTTTAAGGGCAGGGTTGGTTACACTTGTTTGACTTAAAATCCAGATAATGGTTTTCCCTTGCCAGCAGTTTTAAATGGGCACATCCCCAATGCTGGGCAGTGTCCAACTGTAGTTTTTTCCCTTGTTATTGCTTCTATGGTTTCACATCTTTACGAGTTCTGTTTTTCTGTGCTATAGGGGAATTTTAATAAATGTTTTTGGGACTTTGCATTTTAGTTTTGCATTCTTTAGAAGACTTAGAATTTTATCTGTTTGAGCTCATGTGCTTTTTAACATTTGTTGCAGGTATTCATTCTTTTTACCAATTGTTCTGTTTATGCTCTTTGTCCAGTGGTTTCTTTTGGAAGGTATGTTTAATATACACACGTTCTCTATATGCTTAATGTTAACAATCTATATTTTAAGTTCTAAGTTCCTCTTAGTAGCAATTACATACTAGATTCTGATTGTGTGGTCTCGGTAAGTCCTTGCTATTTGTCCTTAAGTAGGAATGAAAAGTTGTTTGATAGCCTGCTATCTTTGTGATGAATTTATTCACGTATGTTCCAGTCATCCTTGGAAAAAAAATAACTACTGCCTAGTGCACATGAGTCAAAGTATGTAGATTGCCTACAATTTTTAGCAGTTGGAAAGTAATTGTAAGGTCTCTTGATGATCTTGGAATCAATGGGACCTTAGATTTTGTAATATTTTAACCTTTTTCCTAAACTAGTTTACTTTATTTGATGATCTAGTATCTGAAAGACTCAGATCACTGGGACTGAAGGCTCATGCCCATGTTCTATTTGATGCTTCTATTTCCATTACAGGTAGCAGACTACCTAGGTCCTATATTAATAGTCTGTTTCATTTGATGCTTCTATTATCTACCATAAATCTTGTAGCAGACTACCTAGGTCCTATACTGATAGTCTATTTCATTTGATGCTTCTATTATCTACCATAAATCTTGTAGCAGACTACTTAGGTACTATATTGATAGTCTATTGTCTTCCAGTTCTTAGTTGATTTTTAACTGATGTTTTTGAGGATTTTGAAATTATGGAAAGCATTTTTTTTGAAAATGTAAATGAAGTGGTAGATCTGAAGTATTAAATTTCACATGAAATTCAAAACAATCAATGCTTGTTTTTTTTAAAGTAATTTATTTTGTTTGATTGACAAGAAGCATCAGATCAAGAAATGGGTGGTTGATATCCACGAAGAAGGTTCATAGAACTAACAAACACTGTGGGGTTAGGTCTCAGTCTCTAGCCTCCTCATTACAATTTTGTGTCATATCTAAAATAGGTAAAGCATGATTCATTATTAGTCTAATTATCCTCCATTGTCTTAGCAGTAGCATCTTCATTAGGATGACCACCTGCAAGATTAAAACAAATTTAATGCCATCTAGGCTTTGTGAAGATTTGATAAGGAAGCTTGATACCCGATTCTCTGACTAGCTACATAAGCTTGTCAGGAGGATACCTGATTCTCTGGCTGGACTCTGTCTACTTAGCTGTACACTTGGTTCTCTGTCTATGTAGGAATCTAATGATTAACACTGGACTCTGTCTACTTAGCTTT
>MU227887.1:41180-53114 GCA_018584345.1 Thuja plicata
TTTTGTCTAAATTGAATGTTCTAGGAATGTTTTCAATTTATATATATCTGTCAGGCAGATTATGAAGTACTTCCAGGGTTCTTTCAAGGAGAGAATACAAAAATACCTTAGAGATATTTCACTAAAGTTCAGGGTAGAAAATGAATTTGATGGATTAATTTGGCTAAGTGTACTGAGGTAGATATACAAGGTATATCTATGTTTGTGTCAGATCCTGTAATTTCCTTAAGTTTTGTCCCTAATCATGCTGGTTAAAACTATTCATAAATGACTCCATGCCCTAGGATTGAGCACTGGTCTATTTTTCATTCAATCAAATGACTATCATCATTAAAATCAATCTTTATTTTCAGTCTGGTCTGTTTTAGTAAAAGTTACAATGACCAGTTCCTGTAATTCCATAAATAACAAACTAGAATAGTTCAGTGATTTCATTATTCTAAGTTTTAAAGGGTATTCCCACCCGAGTTGGTGGAGCTCAAAGTGTAGGAGGTTTCAAAACCTTGTTTCTGTTGTTCTACTCTATGCTTGGTCAGTGTCAGGGACAAATAGAGTGAACCCTCTGAGGAATATTTTTATGACAGCAAGAAAAGGACAGGCAAGAGAGTGGGGTGACATGCATGCCCGCTATGCAATAAATTCATCTTTGCCTAGAATAACCTATGTTTGACTTCGTTCTTCGAATACTTGGAATCTGGTCAACATAGTCTCCAACTCATGTACGCTGATAATTGGCGTCGATTCCCGCTTGAATTCTAGAATTGTCATTGCTCGCTCATACTTGCCCAAACTATTTTCCCAGTCCGGCAATGAGTCTTGTGTTATGTGCATGACATTTGAGAAAATGGAGAAATTCTTGAAGTCATCCTTCGTGAAGAAATTCAACCGAATGAATTCTTTCAGTTTGCTCTTTACGTTACTTGTTATTTCATTCGTTGCTAATCTCAATGATAACAAGGATGCAACTGTGTTGGAGATCCCCTGCTGGATATTCTTGACAATCTTCCTCAGCCGAATGGAGTCTCCGTTGAAATGCTCAAACATTTCCTTGGCCATGATCATTGTGCTGTATCACCGAGCAAAGTCGTATGCCTGTCCTTCTCTGATTACTTCACCGTCAGCCAACAATTGTTTGGGAGTCTCCATTAAATCCTGTAGGTGTGAGATCACCTCATCTCGATAAATATGTTTATCCTCTTACGACTCATCCATGCAGTGAATTTGTGCCAAATCCTCAGCAAACCTGTTTGCCTCATTCTAGATGCCTTCTATCCAAGCTTCTGCACTTTGGGAAATCTGTTTGATTCTTTCAATGCCTTCCATTGACTTAGCTGGAAGAACTGTAGGTGGAACGAAGGCTTGACCCTCTTCTCTCACTGGATGAGATAGGCTATTCAAATATTGACACAAGCCCTTATTCTCGCTTTTTCAGTTTCTGATTTTTCCTTTCTAGTTTCCAAATCTTTTCCTTCATTGCCTGTGCAAAATCATTAAATTCCTTAATAACTTACTCTCGAGAGGCATGTGCCAAATCCACCTTTGTCACATTATATTCCTCTGCAGTAAGCTAGTTCTTTGCTTTGTTAATCGTAGGCACGATAATCTGCAAAGTTCTGGATCCGGATTCTCCTTTGACGAATTTTGCAAACTTCTTGGCTTTTCCTTTCTCCTCTAGCCTCTTAACTCGGTTTAGAATCTCCTGCAACTCTAATACTGGATCAACCTCTTTCTCTTGACTTTTTTACAGTCTTTGCCTTAACCAATTTGGAATGGAAACACTCTGATTATTCCAGACTGACAATTGCTCTTGCCTCTGTACTGCCCTTACATCAATCTCTTCCTCGGCTACACGACTTTTTGTTGTTGCCTCAAGAACCGCTACCTCTATAGTAGGAATTTTTGTCTCTAATGCAAGAATTTCTACTTCTACTACAGGTTCCTCTGTCTCCATTTCTCGTTCTAAAATAGTGCCTCTCTTCTTTGGCAACATCTTGCTCTTTATTTCTTCCTTGGGTGAACTCAGGCATTGATACTTTCTCTATCCTACATCGGCCTAGCCAACCGATCTTCTTTCTCTATCCTCCTTTTACTTGTCTCTACTCCCCTGGGAAAGGATCTATCTCCTGCAAACTTGGAGTCCGACTAGGTGATGATGGAATGGTTGCTGACCTTTGCCTCTTCTGTTGGGGTTCTTTAATGTGAAGGTCAGGCCGACTTCTTGGTTGTACCTCCTAAGCAACACTCTATTCTTTTCTTCGTTTAGCACTTCCTGATGGGATTTTTCCTTCTACTCTTACTCCTGAGGGCAGCTTTGGTCTCTCATCCCACAACGCCTGATGACCCATAAATTTATATCTCAAGCTATCCTTAGGTACTTTTAGTCTGTCGATCTGCTACTCAACCCACCTATTGTGACCTTTCTACACACGTCGCTCATTGCTATGGGAACCCCTTTTTTTTGGTCTGCTTGCCCTTTTTGGCTTGTGTGCTTTCTGTGGTTTTAGTGGTAGTCTCTTGGATTTCTCGTTCCTTGTATTTCAAATGATAGATTTGCCCAAAGCCTAGATTCGAAAGTCATTTCCCCACCTTTTAAAAAGCTTGGTTCTGAAATAAAGTGTCAAATTGAGAATCCTTTCAAAAAGGAACAACCTAAATATACGCAAATTAAACAAGATACCGAGGAATCAAATAAGAATTCGAAATGGAGAAAGAAGTCTTAAATAGTACAGTGAAAGGGCATTTTAAATGTTTCGAAGTAAAGGCACAATAGCATACAAGATAGAGAGCTCATGAATATGCTAAATCTGAAAGTACCTGCAAAAGGAGTTGTACAACAAGAGAGATAAGAATTTGAAGATATTAAAGAATCAAGTGCTATGAGAAGAAATCCATTTCCCTTCTCAAATTTCATCTGTAATCGAATTTGATCGTGGTAGTGGAGAACAAAAGGTTTCACAGAAGATGAAATCCGCAGTCAACAACAAAATGATATCACCATTAGGAGCCCAAACGCTATGCAAATAAGGAGTTTAATTTCATTACAGGCAAGACAATGGGTGCTAGAGACTCATTGGTGCAAGATAGACTTCAAATGTTATGGTAATATGCCTTCATTCGTAAGAGAAGCATGTTCGATGCCAAAATCCAACAAAGTAAAGGAAACGTCCATGGGAAATGCTAAAAGGAAAACTCACAAAGCGCCATTTTCAAGGAACGAGGGCAAACAACGAACATGAACGTCGATGATAAGGAGAATACGGGAAATGTTCCTCAATGATCATGCAAACAAGAACCAGTTTGCGCTCCTCGATAGAAATAAACTGAGAATTTTTGAGAGAAAAGAGAAATCCATTTGCAAGGGTAGACTGAATGGAAAGGATAAACACAGTGGAAGGGAGTTTCGTCTCCATGCCTAAGTATGTGTGAGCAGTAAGGAACAGATTCGTCAATGCCTACTCCATGGCGCATTTTCACCATTCAAAGAAATGCTGCAAACGAAGAAAGTTCTACCTCTACCTCCAAATCCCGCCCACGCGCAATATAGAGCGCAATTCAACTCAAATGGAGGAAAGTCAAACAAATAGAAAATCCACACCTACTCTCAAATCCCGCCCGCACATAAATAAGAGGCGCAATCTTGTGCTTGTCAGGGAATGTGAAACAAGTGAAAAATCCTTCACCGCTCCCGAATCCTGCTTGGACATAAGAAATGGCGTAAGTCAACAGACTCTTTTAAAGAATGAAATCCTTCACCACTACCAAACTGCGTCCAAATACATTCTTGAGTTTATTTCAACGTAGTCAACCGAACTTTGTAAATATTTTAAAATCCATCACAATCACCGAAATGCACTTGAGCGCACTTTCAGTAAGTGAAGGAATTTTTCAAATAAAGCGAAAATCCATGAGTGAGGTCAAATTGCGCCCAAGCGCAAAATGGAAAAAATCAAAAATTTGGAAAAATTTCAAAACTTTGGAAAACTTGAAAAAATTGCGGACTTAAAAATTCCGACATTCTGAAAAATGGGAAATTCTTGGAAAATTGAAAAAATTGGAAATGTTAGAAAGTCTCGAAATTTCGGAAAAATTGAAAAATTGGAAGCCATGTAAAACTTTGAAAAATTCGAAAAAATTGAAATCTTGGAAGGAATCGGAAATTTCAAAAATATCTTAAATCTTGGAAACTTGCAAATCTTGGAAAATCCAAAATCTTGGAGAAATTGAAAATTTCAAAAATCCGAAATCATGAAAAGGTGAATTTCTTGAAAATTTGAAAAAATTCGAGATATTGGAGAAATTTGGAAATCTTGAAAAAATTTGAAATCTTGGAGAAATTGGAAATAAACTTGCAAATCTTGGAGAATCCGAAATCTTGGAGAAATTGAAAATTTCAAAATTCTGAAATATGAAAAGGTGAATTTCCCAAATTTGGAAATCTTGAAAAAATTTGAAATCTTGGAGAAATTTGGAAATCTTGAAAAAATTTGAAATCTTGGAGAAATTAGAAATCTCAAAAAAAATTGAAAATCTTGGAAAAATTCAAAAATTGGAAATCTTAAAAAACTTCAAAAATCTTGGAAAAATGGAAAATGGCGAAATTGAAAAATTGGATTTTGGATGTTGGAAATAATTCAAATTGCCTAAGCGAAAGAATTTTCAGACCTTTTTTCAAACATGCACCCATGGATGAAACAAAATGGTGAGGGATTTTGAAGAATTTAAGAAGTGCAAAGCTTTGAAGAAAAGCATTTGAAGTGAATTTCTAGAGAGAGGATCTTTCGTGGAGAGAAATTTCTGTACAAAGTTTCTTTCTGGAGGGAGAAAAGTTTTATATTTAGGGTTCTATGAGTTTGGATTTTTTTCCTAGTGTGGAATGAGATGTAAAGTGTCTTCTACTTTATTTCCTTGCATGATTCTTATGTTCGAGGAAGACACTCTTGTCCGAGGGTTCCGGTTTTGATGTTAAAGACTTAAGCGATCCAGTTCAAGACATTCAAGTTTCGAGGCTTCATAAATCAAAGTTCAATCCAAAATTCCAAGACTAGGGCCAAGATAGTTCTATGTGAAGAAGTCGGGCAGAATGACTGGATCATCTCAAGTCATCAAGAAGAAGGAGAATCATCAAAGATGGAAGTTATTTTAAGGCGCACCCTCCATCATCACACATCATCAGAAACTGGTGCTTGAAGGAAGGCATGAATGTGAACACTAAATCATCGACAAAGGAGTTGGATGCATTTTCAGAAGATAAATTCTCAGGTAGGATCATTGGAGGCGAAAAATGATCAAAGGAGAGATAATTTCAAAAAGTAATCAGAGTCGGTTTGGATAACAAAATGATGCAGTGCTGACATGACGCCCAGTCGTCTCCACTAGCTAGTCAAAGATCTTCAAGTCAAAGTCAACGCATTTAAAGAAGGGAATCAAGAATAATCCATTCAAGGAAAACGATGCATTCAATGCATAGTGGATGTTTATTTAGCCCCTCTCTTCCTGAACATGCATGCGTAGTGGGCATTTATTATCCACTAAGATGGTGGATTCCTTTTGATCAGTCAATGTAGACCCATACACTAATTGTAGATTCCTTCTTCTTTGCCCTAACCCTAATTAGGGTTGAGGTGGCACAATCTGGGCCATCGGTTATTGTTTTGATCCGGGCCACCCGTTGTATCCGAGGACCTATATAAAGGCCTCACTTCTCATTTGTAAGGGAGTGGTTTTTTGAGATTGTTGCTACGAGCTACTGAGACAATAAAGTTTTCCTTGTTGGTTTCATGGTGAATACTTGATGTGTTTTAGTGCTTGCTTGGATTCATAATTCCCTCAGTTTTAGATTTGTTGGATAAAAGTTAGATAAAGTGTTGTGATTGCAATGAGAAATATGATGGCATTTTGATGGGTTCCTTTGGTTCATACTTTTGTCGTTTTACTAATTGTAAATCGTTGTGCAAAGTTAGCCTGAACCTCATTCCTGCATATGCTTAACTTTTGTCATTCACGTACATTGTTCTTCATGATGGTGTTCGTGGTGATATGAAAATCTTTTGTATAACCCTTAAAGATAGCACCGGTTCTTGTGTAGTTATAGTATAACTTGGCAAAGTGAAACCTGGTTATTAGGAATTCGTTCATCGAAGTAGTATTCATTGCTATCATTGCCC
This sequence comes from Thuja plicata, assembly GCA_018584345.1. Lineage (NCBI taxonomy): Eukaryota > Viridiplantae > Streptophyta > Pinopsida > Cupressales > Cupressaceae > Thuja > Thuja plicata. The sequence continues at coordinate 47,345 of MU227887.1, forward strand.
TTAGGAGTAGATTAAAATTTCCAAACCCTACTCTCTTTTATTTTCTGCATATTCTGAAAAAACCAAAAAAGTGTTCCGTTGCAAAATCTATCGATAGCTCCCATCCAGTATGATTTGAAATCATTCCAAGACTGAAAACGTAAGGCCCCTTGTGATCATCAACAAATCACATTTATTACCGAGCTTATCCATAATCAAGATCTGACATAAAAGGAGCCTTGGAGTCATCATATGATCTTCTCGTAATCTTAGCATACACGAGACTTTGATCAAGAGAGGATAAGATACCTCGGTATTTTGTTCCACTGTTTGGTGGGTCATAAAACACACAAACTGAAACTAGCACCAGGAGGGCTGAATTGAAATTAACTGTTAATACAATCAAACCATTGGTGGTGTGCAAACCCTCCATTGTGGCGAACAAAAATTGACGCTTGAAGGAGGGCACAAATTACATAAGTGCTAAAAGATTTCGCACTATGAATCAAGTTGGTGCTACCACATAGAGACATCGTACTTGTCTTGCAGCCAAATCTCAGAGTCATCGTATGATCTTCTTGCAATCTTAGCATACACGAGACTTTGATCAAGAGAGGATAAGATACCTTGGTATTTTGTTCTACTGTTTGGTGGGTCATAAAACACACATCAACTGAAACTGGCGCTTGGAGGGCACAATTTACATAAGTACTGAAAGATTTTGCACTATGAATCAAGATGGTGCTATCGCATAGAGACATTGTACCTGTCCTGCAGCCAAATCTTGGTTTCAAAGACGACCAAGAAGACATCATCTCAGGATTTAACTTGCTCGCTTGGAAAGTTAAGAGAAGTGCAGCTGAGTATATGCAAGTGAGTTTTGTGTTAGAAGAAGAGAAAGCTCAAAGGATTGAAGTAGCTATTCAAAGAGCATTAATCATTCAGCTTCCAACGTCCGTTAGAAGAAATTAAGGAAGATTTCACATATTGGAGCATATTAATTCATTCTCGCCTGAGGTACATTGAAGAATTTTAAGATCCACTTCGGGAGCGAAACAATTACAAGAATTAAAGTTTGATCCAAAGCTTATGTGAAGCAAGAAAGAAGCATCGACAAGTCAAAATTCACCAAGTGTAGTTGATCTTACAAGGATATTTCATCTCAGGATTTAACTTGCTCGCTCGTAAAGTTAAGAGAAGTGCAGCTGAGTATATGCAAGTGAGTTTTGTGTTAGAAGAAGAGAAAGCTCAAAGGATTGAAGTAGCTATTCAAAGAGCATTAATCATTCAGCTTCCGACGTCCGTTAGAAGAAATTAAGGAAGATTTCACATATTGGAGCATATTAATTCATTCTCGCCTGAGGTACATTGAAGAATTTTAAGATCCACTCCGGGAGCAAAATAATTACAAGAATTAAAGTTTGATCCAAAGCTTATGTGAAGAAAGAAAGAAGCATTGACAAGTCAAAATTCACCAAGTGTAGTTGATCTTACAAGGATATTTCAAACTCCACCCTCACAGCGTTGAGTGCAACAAACTGTTGACGTACAACAAGGATTAAATCAAGGAGTTCAACAAGGAGCTACACAAATTCAGCAAATAATAGTTCATATACCCATACAAGCAGTTGCTCTTGCAACCGTTCAACAAGAAGTTCCAGCAACAACCGTGGCGTCTTCGAAATGCATTGCCTCGTGACATTTGCCGCTTATCATAATATGCCGAAGAATCCAGAGCATTTTTGTTCCAAGTTCTTTGTCTGACGTCAACCACACTGCTGATGAACACATTACGATTTTTGAAGATGCCCTTCAAAACAAAAATGTTCAAGAAGAGGATGTTTCTTGCAGACTATTTCCCTACTCACTGGGCGAGGAAACATTTTACTGGTACATCAATCTGCCTCCTAATTCAATATCAACTTGGCAAGAATTGAAGGATGCATTCCTGGGTAAGTTTAGATTGCTAATCACTCCAGCTGATTTGCATAGGCAGTTCATTGAGATAAGAAGACAAGACTGTGAACTGATTGGTGCCTTTAATAACAGATTCCACAGAGCTTATTCAAGATTGCGTGATCCCTACCGCATAGGTGATGATGCGGCTTGACCAATTTACTATGCAACCTTGGATTGTTTTACTTCCATGTTGGTTCAGAAGACTCGTCCACCTCTTGCCAATCTGATACAAGCTTATGCAGAGGTTGAAAGAGTGAGTTTAAAATCATCGACAATTGCTATTGGAGCGCCAAATTTCTTTGAGAATCCTAATGCATTGAATTAGGGAACAATGAACTACGTGCTTGCTATTAATCATGTTCCTGTTCCTTCCAATCAGTTAGTGCCGCATCTAGGAGCCCCTACGTCTCAGGCAAACCCAGCGCAACCTATTTATCTTCAAAACACGACAACTTCTACAAGAACTCAAGAAGAAAGAGATGAGATAAAGGATTTGATAGAACAAGTGAAGAAGTTGTCCACTGAGGTCACCTACCTCAGAAATCAAAATAATCAATTGCAGAATCAACAAAGAAATTATCACCCGCATCAAGGAAACAACTAAGGATACCAAGAAAATCCTGCAGCTCATTAGAAGAATCGACAAGGATACAATCAGGGGTATTATGACAATAATTCTGGATACCGAAACAACAATCAAGGTTATCAATAAAACAATTTCGGCTACCGTAATAACAACAAAGGACACCAAAGAAGGTCGTGGAACACAAATCCAAACAATGGTGGTGTACCCTCGCCATTAGATAATCCACCAGCTTTTGAAAACCGACCTGCTGATAAAGTTTTTTTAGGAGAAGCAGCGTTGTCCGGATGGTGTCGATTACATGAAACGAAACAACATTCTGTGTTACAATGCCAAGAATTTCAGAGGGCTGGCAACATTTTCGAAGGAGAAGTAAGAAACACTACTGCACTTGAAAATCCTCCGCACACGGGGTATGAGTTGGTTCCTTCACCGAGGTACAACCAGGGGCTGGTCTTTGATGATTTCATTTCCTCATCCTGATACGCAAGATTACACGCACATGTAGAATAATTAGAAATTCCCACTGGCATCAGCTAATGGTCCTGTGAAGGCAACCATGTATCAAGCTCGACTAGGAAATCAACCTCCACATACTCCCCAAAATGAACCATTGCATAGAGATGGGTTTGTTTTCCCTCTATTGTATAACAATGTCCTAGGAAGGAGTAAGTGAAGTTCAAGCATATCAACAAACATCTAGGAATGCCACACTAAAAACTTATTAGAGGAATTATAGAAACCAAGAGCCGTTAACGACATCAACTCCTTCAAATAATTTCTCGACGCCCCCGAATCCCAATGCGAGCAATGTTCCGAGTCCTTTGAGAGACTCGCTTGAGTATCAATAGCTTGCTAATTTACAAGGTAAAAGAAGACAACCTACTGTGACTAATGCTTCGTAGAATGAAAGAGGGCAATCGATGGTGCAATCAACCAGTCAACAAGGAGAACAAAGAGAAAAAGAAAATCCTCCCAGGGAGGAATTCAAGAGGCTGAGCTCTTACATCCTAGAAGAATTCAAAAGAATCAATGTGAATTTGGCGTTATTTGAATTAATGAAAATTCCAGAGGTTAAAGAAACATTGTTGGGAAGTCTGACTGATGACTCTCCAAGGATCATTTCCCAAGGTGCATCACATCCACCTAGATGCGCCCCAAACAATCCTCAATTCAGTTTTGCACAGAATACCAATGTTGTCAAAGATGTGCAACCAAGTGCGCCTGATGGCTCTAAACATTCTCCAAGCTTTATTGGCGTGGTACAAGATTTTTCAAGTAATCAAAAGACTACAACTGATAACAGAGTCATGCCACAAAGTGACCCTACAACTAAAGGAAAGGAGATAAACAGAAATACAGATGCTGCGATGGAACAAACAACAATGGAAAAAGGGAATAATGTTCAACAAAACATGAAGAATGAAGAATTTAATCTGAGAGCACAAAAGCCTGTGGTTTTCTATCAAGGAAAAGAGGAACCTGCCCCTTTCCTCATATCCGTCAGATTTTTCGGAAAAATGTTGCATAACTGTTTGATCGATTTCGATGCATCCAGTAATGTAATGCCTCTAGATATATGTAGAAAATTGGTGTTAATCCCGCTGCAAACAGATAAGAAGGTGACACAGCTGGATAAAACAAAGGTTCCAGGAAAAGAGGAACCTGCCCCTTTCCTCATATCCGTCAGATTTTTCGGAAAAATGTTGCATAACTGTTTGATCGATTTCGGTGCATCCAGTAATGTAATGCCTCTAGATATATGTAGAAAATTGGTGTTAATCCCGCTGCAAACAGATAAGAAGGTGACACAGCTGGATAAAACAAAGGTTCCAGTTGTAGGAGAATTGAATCACATTCATATGTAGTTGGCTTTAGATCCACGAATCCAGAGTTGTATTGACATATCCATTGTGGATATTCCGGAAGGATACAATTTGTTGTTGAGTCGAGATCGAGCACGAAAATTGAACGGATACATAGCTACTAACTTCTCACACATGTGGTTACCATGGTCGGGAATCACAAATTAGATAAGGATAGAGAGCACACCTAGGCTTCAACTATTGATAATAGAATATGGAGAAGATAATGAGGTATTGTTCATGGAAACAAGTTTGGGATCATATGTGCCCAAAACTGGAGAAATTTTGATGTTACAAGATTAAAATCAAGGAGGGATGTCCAGAAGTGATTCCCAAGTTCACTAAAACATCGGTTGATGATGATCCAGAGTCATCACTGAATGAGGGGATGTTTGAAAATTTTAAGAACTTTGTCCTAAGGAGTGTTAAGCAAGAAATTGAGTTGGGTAAAGATGCTTGCATTCAAAACCTGTTGTTACCCAATTGGTGCAGAATTCACAATGCTTTCCACTCAGAAATTTCATGCATTGTGTAAAGCCGCAATTGCACAGGTATAAAAGATGGTCCCGCAAGCATCAATGACAAGAAATGTTGGAGAGATCATCGATGTTGAAAATTCACCGCACGTGGCAATTCTGGAGCCACAATATAGAGAAGTTGAAGAAAGTAAAGATCCAAAGATTCAAGAAGAGCATGAGAAAGAGATAGAAGAATCAGGATCTGAATCCTCCCATGCACAAACTGACGATCAAGCGTGGACACTATCATTTGATGGATCCAAGTCGAAGAAAGGAAATGGAGTAGGCGTTGAGCTTGTCAGTCTGAATGGAGAAACTTATTTGGCAGCGCACAAATTATAGTTCCCATGCACAAACAATGTCGCTGAGTATGAATCATTAGTTATTGGAATGCCACTTGCTATCCAAAAGGGTGTCAAGATGCTGCATGCGCGCGGAGACTCAGACATAGTGGTCAGACAAGTTCGGAAACAATATACGTGTCATGACAAAAGATTGGGTCGCTACCGCAATAGAGTTTGGAACTTAATTGAAAGCTTTGATGCTTTCAACATTAAAAGGATATGTAGAGCAAACAATCCAGTTGCAAATTCACTAGCCCAACCTGCAAGCTCATTGGAACCACTAGCCATGGAGTGTGTGAAGAAATTCACAATTGAGCTAACTTCAGTACCATTAGTTCCCGACAATGTTACAAATTTCTAGGTGTTTAAAGATGACAAGCATAGCCTTGATTTTTTGACAAGTTGGAGGGTCTTTGAAGCACAAGTCATCGATGAAGGAGAATCACAACAGACAGTTTGAAATTGATAAAATCATGAATTTAAGGACGATCACCATTCCTAAGGGAATGATAGAGTTGGAAA
>MU227887.1:53213-63516 GCA_018584345.1 Thuja plicata
AAAGAGAGAAGGAATCCTGAATTTGATGAAAGAATTTCGAGATGTGATTGCATGGGGATATGAAGATCTGAAGACTTATGGCACATCCCTCATCACACATACAATCCCACTCAATCCAGGCAGTAAATTGTTCTGACAGAGATAGAGGTCGATAAATCCGATGTTGGAACCATCGATTCAGCAAGAAGTCAAGAAGTTAGTTTCCACAAGTATCATCTTTCCAGCTAGACACTCAACGTGGGTCGCCAGCCTGGTTCGTGTTAGGAAGAAGAATGGAGAAATAATATTATCCGTGGATTTTCGGAATTTGAACAGAGCATCAGAGAAGGGCAATTATCCGGTGCCATCCTTACACGAAGTGATACAAGTTGTGAATGGGTCTCAGATGATGTCATTTTTAGATGGTTATTCTGGATATAAAGAGGTCATGGTAGAAGAAGAAGACATTGAAAACTGCATTTACGACAAAGTGGGGCACAATTGCTTACAGAAGAATGCCCTTCGGTTTGATCAACGTTGGAGCCACTTTTCACAGGGCCATGCCTTCAAAGACTCGGTTGGGAAATGCATCATTATATACATGGATAATCTCAATGTGTTTTCCAGACGCAGAGAACATATATGATATGAGAAGAATTTTTCAGAGATGCAAAAGGTATGGAATTTCACTAAATCCATAGAAATGCATGTTCGCTGTCACTGAAGGAAAACTATTGGGACATGTGATCTCTGAACGCGGAATCTCAATTGACCCTGAGCGCATTGAAGCCATCTCCAAGATTGGTCTACCAGCTAGTCAGAAAGAGTTGAATTCGTTATGTGGAAAAATTAACTTCGTAAGGAAGTTCATCACCAGATTCGCCGAGATAGTCAGGCCACTGAATGATATGTTGAAGAAGGGTGCAAAAATAGATTGGACACCAACATCAAAGAGAGCGTTCAAAGAAATCAAGCAAGCTATCATGGATGCTCCTGTCTTGGTCAGCCCATATTACACCAAACTATTTTACATATATTCCTTTGGCTTTAGAATACGCCTGTGCGGCTATCCTCACTCAAAGATCGGAAGAGAAAGATGAGAATCCTATTGCATTTATGAGTTCTCCACTGAACGATGCAAAATTGAGATATCCGAACGTTGAAAAACAAGCCTATGCCTTGGTGAAGGCAATGAAGAAATTTAGACATTACATTTTGAGAAGTAAAGTGTAGGCAATAGTTCTCGATGCCGCAGTGAAAACCTTGTTAATGCAGAATGAGTTAGGAGAAAGAAGAGGAAAATGGATGGCTATAATTTGAGAGTACGACATGGAGATGGAGATACAACCAATGAAACTGGTTCGAGGACAAGCTCTGACGCAAACAATTGCTACAACTAGACTCAAATTAGTGCAATAGGACTGGAAGAAGTATCTCTAGATGAATGGTACGATGACATTGTCTACTACTTGTTGAATCATAAGTCCCCTTCGCACTTGAATCTAGTGCAAAAGAGAGCTTTGAGAATGAAAAGTCAACATTTTATGCTTCAGGGAGCTATCTTGTATAGGAAGAATCATGATGGGATTTATTTAAGATGCATTAGAAAGGAAGAAGCAAAATAGATCATTAAGCACTTTCATAGTAAACATGGAACAAGTCATGTAAGCGGCTTGGCTATAGCTCGTCAAATTTTAAGGGCGGGGTATTACTGGCCCACATTGTTCAAGGACGCATATGAACATGTGAAGACTTGTCACACCTGTCAAGTTGCTGTGATGCGTGAAAGAAATCCTGCCATGCCATTGCAACTTGTTATTGAAGTAAAACCTTTTGGTAAATGGGGGTTAGACTTTATTGGTCTAATCAATCCGCCTTCTTCATGACAACACATATACATCATTACTGCTACAAATTATTGCACATGGTGGTCGGAGGCCCAAGTTCTTAAGCAGTGCACAACTAATGTGGTCATCAGATTCCTGGAGGAGAATATCATTACTAGGTTTGGATATCCACACGCCCTGGTGTGTGACAATGGCTCCAGATTTACATCTTTGAAGTTTTCTAACTGGGCATTTGACTATGGCATACACTAAAGTTTTCGTCAAATTACTATCCGCAAGCAAACGGATTGGTTGAATCAACAAATAAGAATTTGCTAAGTGCAATCAAGAAGTTACTCGACAAGAATCCTAAAGACTGGCATACACAGCTAAGAAAAAAACACTACTATTTATCCTAGGAAAACCCTCCAACTTGAGGGGAAAAACCCAGCCACGCAAGAAATGATGCTTTATTGATAAAATAATAGAGATTTGTGTACAATGCTTTAAACTGAACGAGCAATCCATCTACTACCCACATAACCAGCAATATAATGCATGTCTAACACCCAACCAATGCACAAGACAAAGAAATATATCGAAGACTTGAATCTTCATCTTCGAAAATGAAGACTCTTTACATTCCAAGCACAAGTCTCTTCATTTCAAATGGATGTCTCTTTACATCTTTGAAGTTTTCTAACTGGGCATTTGACTATGGCATAACACTGAAGTTTTCGTCAAATTACTATCCGCAAGCAAACGGATTGGCTGAATCAACAAATAAGAATTTGCTAAGCGCAATCAAGAAGTTACTCGACAAGAATCCTAAAGACTGGCATACACATCTAAGATTTGCACTTTGGGCTGATAGAATCAGAATCAAGAGCTCTATAGGGGTGTCTCCCTATCATTTGGTTTATGGACAAGATACGATTTTTCCAATTCAGCTAAGGATTCCGACGTTGCAGTTTATGCAAGAGTACATGGAAGGTGAAGATAGAGTGCAAACACGTTTGATGCAATTGCTGCATTTAGAAGAGAAAAGAGATCAAGCACTGGAAAAGTTTGCGAAACATCAAGGAGTTGTCAAAAAATGGTTCGATAGAATGGCTAGAGTTAAAGAGTTTTGGATTTCAGATTTGGTTCTCTGCTGGGATAAGGTCCTTATCAGATTTCTGAAATACTAGGAGATAAATGCATCTAAGTTGAAAACACTGACAGGAGAGGAAGTCCCATTGCCCGTCAATGGACAATTCCTCAAGCATTATTTCCAACCCTAGGTTTCCTTTTAGAAGCCTTATGCATAGTTAGTTCAGGTTTCCCTTTTGTTCCTCGTTTTGGTTTCCTATTTGTTCTGCTTTTCCCTTTGTTTTTGTTTTTTTTGTTTAGAGGGAATTTTGGTTTGCTTCCCCTGTCGTTTCTTTCCCTTAGTTTTGGTTTTGGTTTTGGCTTTGCCATAGTTTAGGTTGTTTTTACCTTGTTAGTTTAGGGTTTGTTTCCCCTGAGTTTGTTTGTTCAAGCGGTTTTGGTTTTGGCAAGCAGCTTGAGGGTTTGAGTGGTCTCATTTACGAGAGGGCATTGTGTGTTTTCTAACTTCTTTTGGAGGTCCCACCAAGTCCTGTTTATTTCATTTCCCGGATAACTTTATGCAGATCCTTAGAAGTTGAGGTTGTCTGTCTTATGTTTATCATCAGGTTAGAACGCGAACTTGACTCGGAAGGTAAATCATATAATGTGTCTTGGCACTTGAACTTTGAAATTGCTATATCTTTCACACCTAATCAATTTCTTTGAGTCCTTTAGGACTCTTTGGGAGAGGTCATGACTTGTGAAAAGTTTAAAATCTTGCTTCAGCGCCACTGTAATTCCCTAACCCATAGTGAGCTTCGCTGCTCATGAGCCAAGCAAAAGAAAAGGAATGCAATATTGAAAGAAAGAAAGAAGAAAGAAAAGAAAATTAAGATAAAGGATCAAATAACTGGCTTTGGGAATATGCGGACATCTCTACAGGTGTTCAAACAAATAAATCGTCAGAAGTAGAGCAATCTCTGTGGGATTATAACGACAACCTCGTCGGGGCTATGAATGCCTTATTGGCAGCGATGTATAACTTGTCATGACCAATCTCGAGATTTCTGAGTGGTCTTGTCGAGCGGGAATTAACGTGTTTGCACACACTTAGGAATATGCGGACATCTCTACAGGTGTTCAAACAAATAAATTGTCGGAAGTAGAGCAATCTCTGTGGGATTATAACGACAAACTCGTCGGGGCTATGTACACCTTACTGGCAGCGAGGCAATGTCTAGGATGCTTTTGGAGTCAAGAGGAATGTATAACTTGTCATGACCAATCTCGAGATTTCTTAGTGGTCTTGTTGAGCGGGAATTAACGCGTTTGCACACACTTAGGTAATTGCAGACTGAAAGTTTCTTGATCCAATATATGGTTCTCCTCCCCTCTCAAGTTTTGTTTTCTCTCTTCGTGAGGGCATAAGGTTGTTCAACCAAAGGTTTTGAGTTCGAATTAAATTTTTTATCTTTGAAATGTTTTCAACATTTCACTCGTAGAGTCACCAGATGTTGTGGAGTCACCAGATGTTGTGACCTTTCTACACACATCGCCCATTGCCATGGGACCCCCTTTTTTTCGGTCTGCTTGCCCTTTTTGGCTTGTGTGGTCTCTGTGGTTCTAGTGGTAATCTCTTGGATTTCTAGTTCCCTGTATTTCAAATGATAGATTTGCCCAAAGCCTAGATTCGAAAGTCATTTCTCCACCTTTTAAAAAGCTTGGTTCTGAAATAAAGTGTCAAATTGAGAATCCTTTTGAAAAGGAACACTATCCAGACAAACTTTGAATTTCTACTGCAAAGGCCTAAATATACCCAAATTAAAGAAGACACCGAGGAATCAAATAAGAAGTTGAAAGTGTTGTTAGGCAATTTTGAGGCTTTTCCTCAAAGAACACTCAACGTACACGGAAGGAAATTGAAACTCGATCAAGCCCGGATACTCCAGTGGTTGTCTAAGCATTAGAAAGTATGGAGAAAGAAGTCTTAAATAGTACAGTGAAAGGGCATTTAAAATGTTTCAAAGTAAAGCATAATAGCATACAGGATAGAGAGCTCAAAAATATGCTAAATCTGAAAGTACCTGCAAAAGGCGTTGCACAACAAGAGAAAGATAAGAATTTGAAGATACCGAAGAATCAAGTGCTATGAGAAGAAATCCTTTTCCCTTCGCAAATTTCATTTGCAATCGAATTTGATCTTGGTAGGGGAGAACAGAAGGGTTTCATAGAAGATGAAATCCACAGTCAACAACAAAATGATATCACCGTCGGGAGCCCAAACACTATGCAAATGAGTTTAATTTCATTACAGGCAAGACAATGGGTGCCAGAGACTCGGTGCAAAATAGACTTCAAATGTTACGGTAATATGTCTTCGTTCGAAAGAGAAGCATGTATGATGCCAAAATCCAACAAAGTAAAGGAAACGTCCATAGGAAATGCTACAAGGAAAACTCATGGAGCGCCATTTTCAAGGAATGAGGGCAAACAAGAACCAGTTTGAGCTCCTCGATGGAAATAAACGGAGATGTTTTGAGAGAGAAGTCCATTTGCAAGGGCAAACTGAATGGAAAGGATAAAAATAGTGGAAGGCAGTTTCGTCTTCATGCCTAGGTATGTGTGAGCACTAAGGAACAAATTCATCAATGCGTACTCCATGGCTTGTTTTCACCATGCAAAGAAATGTTGCAAACGAAGAAAGTTCCGCCTCTACCTTCAAATCCCGCCCGCGCACAATACAGAGCGCAATTCAACTCAAATGGAGGAAAGTCAAACAAATGGAAAATCCACGACTACTCTCAAATCCCGCCCGCAGATAGATAAGAGCCGCAATCCCGTGCTTGTCAGGGAATGTCAAACAAGTGAAAAATCCTTCACCGCTCCGGAATCTCACTCGGACATAAGAAATGACGCGAGTCAACAAACTCTTTTAAAGAATGAAATCCTTCACCACAACCAAACTGCGCCCAAATTCGTTCTTGAGCGTCTTTAGATGTGCGCCCAAATTCATTCTTGAGCGTGTTTAGATGCAATCAACGGAACTTTGCAAATATTTTAAAATCCATCGCAAAAACTGAAATGCACTTGAGCACACTTTTCAGTAAGTGAAGGAACTTTTCAAATAAAGCGAAAATCCACGAGTGAGGTCAAATTGCACCAAAGCGCAAAATGGAAAAAAATCAGAAATTTGGAAAACTTGAAAAAATTGCAAACTTAAAAATTCCGACATCGTGAAAAATGGGAAACTCCTGGAAAATTGAAAAATTTGGAAATGTTGAAAGACTCAAAATTTTGGAAAATTGAAAAATTGGAATCCACTTAAAATTCTGAAAAAACTCGAAAAAATTGAAATCTTGGAAGCAACAAAAATTTTGAAAAAATCTTGGAAACTTGCAAATCTTGGAAATCTTGAAGATTCCAAAATCTCGGAGAAAATTGAAAAAATGGAAGATTTCGGAAAAAATGGAAAACTTAGAAAAAATCCGAAATCTTGGAGAAATTGAAAATTTCAAAATTCCGAAATCATGAAAAGGTGAATTTCTAAAAAATTTGGAAAAATTCAAAATGTTGAAGAAATTTGGAAATCTTGGAGAAATTTGGAAATCTTGAAAAAATTTGAAATCTTGGAGAAATTGGAAATCTAAAAATTTTTTTTGGAGAGAGGATCTTTCGAGGAGAGAAAAATTTTCTGGAGAGTTTCTTTATGGAGGGAGAAAAGTTTTATATTCAGGTTCTATGAGTTTGAATTTTATTCCCAGCGTGGAATGAGATGTAAAGTGTCTTCTACCTTATTTCCTTGCATGATTCTTATGTTCGTTATTTCATTTTGCAGGAGGACGAATTCTAGTTTCGGATGTTCAAGGAAGACACTCTTGTCCAAGGGTTCTGGTTCCGATGTTAAAGACTTAACATATTTCGTGGCTGCCACCACTCTGATTTTGTTGAAAGGATCATAATCTAGCCTGGCTAGGAAAAGTGTCAGATGATAGAAATGCAACTCTAATTTTTTGGCCGCTGGCAAACAAGGACACATCTAAACTTCTCTTATGGAGATCGGAAATTCAAGTCCCAAATTCCTCTTCTGAATTCTGTCGTAAATTGTCAATTGTCAAGCGACTTCCTAACAATGCCCATTGCAAAAGCATCGTTGACTTTGACATAATCATCCTTGACAAACAAATGCAACTGAGGATAACATTCATGTACTTTTAGGCATTGTGAACCACTTCCAATTGCTCCTTTGCATATCAACCTATCGTACTTTCTCGCTCGAGCCAACATCTGAATTACATAGGAGCTCATGCGGAATTTCCTTGACTGCTCCAAATTCACAAGATGCTCATTCAGGTTATCACTTATCATCCCAGCCCAATCCATGTTGAATCCTTCAACTATCTGTTCGATGAAATACCACATCAATGACTCAAACTGATAGAACTGTGGAATCCCGAATATTTTGCTCAGCATCATGACTAAATCACTGTATTCACGCTGGAGATCCAGCCAGACTAGCTCCTTAGACAACTTGGAATAGTGGGCTCTATTCCTCCTCAACCATTTACTGTTTATCACGCCTTCACAATGTTGAATCCTAGCGGTGAAAACTCTAAGTGCCTGCTCCTTTGATTTCAATACCATCGTCCGATATGTAGGAATTCAGAATGCCTCTGAAATTGCCAGTGGAGAGAGATCTTCTATAATCTTTCCATGTGGATCCTTGAGTGTTCTATCATCTGGATGGTAATGCCTTGAGCATTCAACTATCAGTTTTGCATGTTGGAAAGTTGGAAGAAAACCAGCTGTAGCTTCGATCCCACTCTTTACAATCTGAGTAGCCAAGTGTGTAGGATTATGATCTTTGTATCCGAACATCCTTCTGCTGAACTTGCTCATGTCTAGGCATCCGAGGTTCATGTCACCAACAATTTTGATACAATTTTGGATTCAGGATAGAATCCTCTTTGCTCATTCTTGATCAGTTGCTTTCTGCTCAAACTTGTTCCTGTTGGTTCCGCCATTCCCCTTTCCTGCGAACTAGAAATTAAACATACATAACAGCATGCAGGAAACGAAAAAGCAAGCAAACCAAATTTCATCCATAAACTTATTCATTCAAGCGCGTTTGAGGGCTATTGGCGGATATTTCCATTTTTTAACATTCCTCGACTTTGCCATTTCCGCGTTGGGCGCATTTGAGGAGTAGTGAGGGAGTTTGTCATTCAAAATTCCTTGAGTATTGTAAATATGCGCCCGAGCTCATATGGTCCTCCATCGTGGACTACCTTTTAGGTATTCCTTCATTATGCTTGTTTTGCGCCTAGTGCGTTTGACTAGTTTCTCAAGCAACGTTTCTACAAAACTAATTTTGCATTCACAGGGATATCCAGCTGTCTTCGTCGTGCATGATTCGATCTATGGTGGGCTTTTACTTTTTAATGATTCCTGAGCATGGTGGGCTTTCTCATTGGGGATTCTTCTTCAAACAATTTCCTTGACTGCTTGTGTTTTGTGCTCAAAGCGCATATCTCTGAAACTTTCTTGACTTTCCTTGCCTATCGTGTATATGCGCTCTGCATTCTTGGAACACATTTCATCTTATCCCAAGCAATACTCTAATTCAAATTCAGACCGATCTGGTCATCACAGAAAGGACTATGCTCGTGAGTGCCCGAACAGGTCGATTAGAAGCTTTCGTGTTGCCAACATGCCCTCCGTTGCTATCTTGTATGAGACAATGCTTGGCCCTTTCTTATGGATCGGGATTTCCTGAAGGTGAGAAGAGATAGCGCTAAGAGTGCATTCCAAGCATGATCGCGAATATTGTTTACATCTAGACACGTTCTATGACCGGTGATGGTCGCTATTAGTTCATTCGGTAGCAAGTTTCTTATATACCCGATGCATATGGACTGGCAAATGTACTCCTACTAAGTTGCCGATTCGGGTGCAGATGCGAGAATCGGGTGCGCGGATGCGTGAATTTTTTTTTGGGGGATGCGGATGCATTTATATATATATATATACATAATTATATATATACTTTATATATTTATATATTATATATGCAAAGAAATGCAAGACATATACAACAAGAAATGCAAGAAATATACAAAAATAAATCTTTTAGGGTCGTTTTTGTGGATGCCTGCTGGATGCCTGGGATGAGCTTCCGGCAGGCACCCACAGGGCATCCGCCTCTGTTCCCACATCTGCTCCCGGATCCGGCCCTTACCTGGACGCATCAGTATCTCAGTACTCCTGTCATTGGAACCTTTCCAGAATCCCCTGATTCTGATCCTGCCCTTACCTGGACGCATCGGTATCTCACTACTCCTGCCATGTGAACCTTTCCAGAATCCCCTGATTCTGATTGCAAATAGGTCTTCTGAAGAAATCTACAATACTGAACTTCTCAGCATGTGGGATCTGCATACTGCATACACTTGTAGAAGTTATCCCGTGCAATTTTTTGAAAAGAGGACTGGTAACTCTGTGATGGACTTCAGGTATTCAATGAAATTTTTCCATGCTGTAGTCCTAGCGTTTACTGTATTTGGAATTTGATTTAGGCATTGGAAGCAATTCTTTGATCCAAGTATTAATTCCCTAAATACTTCATGAAATTTTTTAGCACCGTATATACCGGAAACTTCGAACTTAGAAATAAATTTTCATCCTTGGTAACGTTATCTTTTGGAGCTGCTGGGCATAGTTGACACACGCAGGAAAATTTTGGGCATCTTGCATCATTGTTACATTTCTCCACATATCTTGGATCTATTTTTAGATAATCACTGGATTATTCAAAGTTTGACGGAATTTAGAACTCCTCCCTTTGTATTCTGGATGTGCTTCTAGTAAGAAAAAAAGCCTCTAGACACGTTCTATGAGAGGTGATGGTCGCTCTTAGTTCATTCTGTAGCAAGTTTCTTATATACCCGATGCATATGGACTGGCGAATGGACAGGTCCTATATTGATAGTCTATCATCTTCCAGTTTTGAGTTGATTTTTAACTGATGTTTTTGAGAATTTCAAAATTATGGAAAGCATATTTTTTTAAAAAGTAAATGAAATGGTAAATATGAAGTATTAAATTAAAAGGTGAAATCATATGTGGGAAGGGATTTTGATTATTAAATTATTAATATTGTTTTCCCTGATACCCGAGAAAGAGATTTTATTATTTTCTATGCAGGCCAACCTAGCAACATAAACATACTAATTGCATTTTTGTAAGATCTCGGTTCTAATCATTTTGCTAAAAGCAAATGTATTGACCATGGATGGACATAGTCAATCAGTAACTCAAGAAGATGATAAATCAGTAACTCAGAAGATGATATTCAAAACAATTGATGATTGTTTTTTTGAAAGTAATTTATTTTGTTGATTGACAAGAAGCATCTTTTAACTAATGGGTGG
>MU227887.1:65843-97206 GCA_018584345.1 Thuja plicata
CTGATTTTTTTGTTTGCAGTGTCATGGCAGAAGTTGGAAGTTTGAATGGGTAACTGTTGAAGTCAAATAATGAATGTATTATTTAGAATTTTAAAAAAATGTTTGGAATCTTGAATGAGTTGCTGAATGCAATACTTAATATTTGTTGCTGAAATCAATTGACTTCAATAAATGTAATTTGTAAATTGATGTGTAAAGTTTAAACAGATTTGTTGTTTAATACCAATTTTTTTATTTGGGAGGGGTTGAATTGCCCCCCTTCCGAAGGCTGTGGAGAATGCTCATTGACCATGGCCATTCTTTTCAGTCTAGTGTCCGTTGTTAGTTTTTATATTATTTTTGTTGCATAAAATTTCATATTTTTTAATTTTTTTTTATTTTATCACATGGTGTGGTAAAATTATTTGAGTTTTACAATATCCTTCAAATTAATGTATCTAGTAACATTATAAGAATTGTAGTATAAATGTGCTTGAACATGATTTACTTAATTGTTTATTAAAGGATTTTTTTCAAATTTTGGAATTAGCTTGTATTTGAATTTGATCTATTTTTATGTTTACTATATATGCTTGAATTTTGAGTCTTTGACATTCACTTCGATTGCATTTATTGTTTAATTGTTTGTTTAAAGTGACTTTTAAATTTTGTTTGTTTTGTATGGTTCACTTTGACTTGTCTACTTGTGAAGTGCGTTTGAACATCGATTTTCTAATTGCTTATTAAAGCATGGTTTTGAATTTTAGTTTTTTAAAAACTTTTTTGAAAACTTTTTTGTTTGGTGTGGTTGTGGTCATTAACTATTGGTTATTGAAGAATGCGTTTGAACATTGTACAATATTTGGGTGAAGTGTGTTCTAACTTTTCACGCTCAAATTGTGTGTTTACTTCATTTGTGGTTGAACTTATTTTTTTTCTGATGTTTTTCAAAAGTTTGACATTTAATTTGTGTATGTTGATTTTTGAGTTTAGTTCATGTGTAGTTGAGCCAACTTTGTGTAAATGTTTTACTAACATCAACTTCTACATTCACTTTGGGTAAAGTGTAATAAACTTAACCATTCACTTGTGTGAATGTGTGTGTCAACATGTTTGAACTGAAGTGTTTACGGTGCGTTTACTTTGTGCGTGGTTGAAGTAAATTTTTGTAAAATTTGTTTACAAGCACTTTGTGTATATTTTTAATTTGGAATATGTTGCATGTTTGAAATTTAGTGTGAAGTGTGTTTGAACATTGGTATTTGCATCCACTTTGTTTATTTTTATACTTTGACATGTGCATGTGTGGCTTAACTCACTCACTTTATTGTGAGGGTATTAACTTTGACATTCACTTGTCATGCATGTTTGAACATTGCCTTTGTGTTTGTATCTTGACATGTTTGAACTATGTTTGTGTATGTACCAATGTGGTTGCTTTTATGCCTAGCTTGTGCATGTTTAAAATGTGTGAACAAGCTATGTGTGAAATGGATAGTGTAAATGTGTTTGTGTTTCTGTTTGTGGCATGTGTGAGTATGTTTGAACTTTCACATTCACTTTTTGTCAAAGAGTATCTACTGACATGGTTATGTCTTCTATGTTTGAACTTTAACATGTTTTTCTTTTATAACTTAATACTCACTTGTGTATGCTTGTACTTTATGTGAAGTATGTTTGAAATTCATTTTATGTGAATCGTGTGTATATATTTGAAAGTTAATTTTGACATTTGGTTTGTGTATATAATATTCAATTGTGTCCTATATGATTGAACTTACTGTGATATCACTTTTGTTATCATGTTTGACCAAACCTCTTTGGATTTGAAAGTTTTCTAATTAAATTTGGAATTTGTTTTGTGTGGCGTGCCTTTAAAATTTGCCATATTCAAATAAACCATTGATGTGCGTGTTTGTTTGAAAGTTGCTTTTGATTGGAGCACAAAACTGGTGGGAAACAAGGTTCTAACCCTAAATTGGAAGATTCTCTTTCATAATACACAAAAGAGAGATAAGAAGAATCTTCCTTCTCCTATGGACCACTCTCCAAGCAATAATATTATACTTGGTCTTAGTGTCATGGAAAACTAGCGTTGACTCCATTGTTGGTGAATCAACAACAATTGTAGAATGGACAACAAGAGCTCGAAGATGATTGAGCTAAAGAAGAAGCCACTTGTAGATTAGTAAGATTATTCATAGTTGTGGCCATCAAACATGAAGCAAGAGTGACCACATCAGGAAAAACAAGATACTCCAAGGCCATGCCAACAAAGTTCAGGGATCATTATTAGCATTGTTTGGTAAATGGCCATACCTTTATGATGTGTAATAGAGCAATTTGAAGCTAAGTACCTAGTAACAAATCAATATCAACATGTAAAGATGAGGCTCTCATAATCTAATTACTGCGACTAAGGTTGGTCTCCAACCATTAGAACCACTTTACCATGAAGGGATTTGGAGACCTCTATATGTGAAGTGGAGTTGTCAACCTTTACAAAGTGACCAATTGAGTTGCTTATAGCCTCAAAACAAACATCCTCCCAAAAATGAAGAGGAAGGTTTAAGATTTTGAATTGAACAGATCACAAAAAAATGGTTTAGAGAGAGGGTTAAAGGAAGTAGACCAAGGCTTGATAGAGAGAAAATGTTCTCCCCAAGTCCAAATTTGAGTGAGCACCAAATTTTTATGCTCGAGGACTCAGAGGCAATGAAGAAGCCTTTAGTGTTGAGGTAGAGCTCGATCATTCCCACCACAATTGTCTACTTAGTAGCCAAGATCCAGCGATGTAGATCATGAAGACAAGACCAAAGGTAAAAATCCTATTTTTTGGAGTCTCCTCATCACAAACAACTATGGGGCAAGGCGTGACACACAAGTGTGGTTGGTTCATGCATTGGGAGTAAACAAGATCACTCTCGGTAGGTTCGACACAAGAGTGAGGTTGGTTCATGCATTGGGAGTAAACAAGATCACTCTTGGTAGCTTGGGTGAAGCTTTTTTGAGCTAGCAAGTATCCAATCAGAGTAACAACCTTTGCACAATAGATGGGGCCGATCGTAGGTGCACCCCCACATGGATCGATAGCAAATCCTATGACTTGGAATATATCCTATTGAAGAATGTGCAAGATTTTCCACTTGCCTTGCAGAAGCTCCAAGGGCTAAGGAGGCCACAAAAAGTGTGTAGGGAATGATTGTACCTTTAGAGGCTAGTCCTAAATCTTTCTCAGTCAGATGCTAAGGATTCCTTGTTATGGTCATGATTGTTGATCGATACGCTTGACCAACCAAGTATAGGATCTTTATGTGGATCAATGTATGCCTGAGAAAAGAGACTTACTGTCTGTTCTAATCCTTATTTACAATGATCTTGATATCTATTTAATTTTTGTTCCTGCTTCTATCTATACTTTTGTGTTCCTTTGATTTTCCTATGGTAATTTTGTTATGTACTAAATGATATTTTATATGAAGACTAATGCCTTCTCCTCTTTATGCAATAGAGTCATCTCCCTTCTAGATCTTCACGATAAACTCTATGAGACAATTTTTAAATTTATCACTTGGATAAATATGTTGACTATCTAAGTCTCAATATTAGACAATTATATATTTGCCACCATAATTAGTTCAATTGCATTTAACTCTTACTTGAAGAGACCAATTAGACAAGATGCATAAGGAAACAACTTCAAATGATCTTGATGTTCAAATTATTATGACAGTATACAATTTTTTCATTCAAGAATTTAAGATAGCATTCAATACTAGAAATCGAAAATCACACAAAAATCACAAAGAACTGATTTAGAAAGAAAATTTTCCACACCAGAGAAAAGTACCGACTATATTACTTATATATTATGAAAGTATCTCAATGTTTTTGATTAAAAAAGCAACTAGAACGAGGGGGCTGACCAAAAAAATAAAACAAAGCCAACACGAGAAGTGCCAGACTACCAGCACTAAACCATCAGCAACACACCCTCAGCCTATCCCCTTCTTATAAATAAAAAACCAAAAACTAGTGACCACGGGCCCTTACTTCACCACGAAATTGGTAACCAGCCTGCGATCAGTGACAAACCCTAACTTCACCATGAAATTGGTATCCAACCTGTGAACATCAGTAGCAGAAAAGTTCTTAAAAGCCCTAATAATAGCAAAAAACCAAAAAATAGTCTTTCGGCCAACATTGGTAAACACCGTAAAAAACTGGCCAACATTCTTTTGCCATCATTCTTTTCCTCATCTGAAGTCTTCGAGCTCTCTAGGTGAAGAAGCTGAAGAGTCGTAGCCGCCAAATGCATCACTTTAACGGCGAAATTTGCAATTCTGTTGAAGCTCTCCCCCAACTCCCTAATTTCATTCTTCATCACCTGAAGGTCATTTTTGAAGCCCAGATCCTGAATTAAGTCCTGGAGCCTCTTAATATCACCCTTCATTTGATTTAGGTCGGCCTTAACCTCCTCTTCCCTTCTCTACGGTCCTTCATCCTTATTCCCCCCGTTTCTGTTTTAGCCGTAGTAACCTCTGGCTGGCCCAAAGGTGAGGTAGCAGTGAGCAGCGACTTTGTCATCTATCCTCTCATCACATTCTTTTGGAGAAATCTACCATAGGCAATTTAAAACTAGCCGAAATCTGGGTAGATTCTTGGCTTTTCTCACCTCCCTCCTTAGTCGAGGTATCTTTACCTTTGTCACAGTCTAAGCTGTCCTCCTTAATTTTGATTTTTTTCCCCTTTCTTTTTTTCGTCGCTACTTCCTTTTTTCCTCCCTTCTTCTTCCTCCGAATCCCCCTCTTCATCTTCAATCTCCAAGTATCTCTTCCATATCGCATTCTGTTTAACTTGTGTGTTGGATGCAATCCTATGGGACCTCCTCCTGCTATCGTTGTCTTCCTCGCCCTCCTGCAAGACAATATTAATTTGAACTTCTCCCACCAGACCAACTTTGTCGTGGTGAGAGTTCTTGGGCTTATTCTTCGTGGGAGTAGGCGTTTTCGAGGACGAGGTAGGTTGAGATCGGGAAGCCATAGTCTCACTAGGATTATTAGCAGTGGGGGTATTAATTTCCTACAAAGTAACAAATCTAGGAGGGCACAAGGCACGGTGGAAATTGTAAAGATGCAGAATGAGGCCTTGGTGGAGAATGCATAAGTTTTCCTCTAGCGAGTGCAGCAGAAAAAAAAATTGAAGGAAATTTCTTCATTGTACCAAAAATGGTTTAACAGAGGGAAGTGATAGTTATAACAAGTCCCAAACCGACCTTCTAGGGTTAGATACTTCATAATAATCAAGCATACCTCGTTCCAGGGATCGGGCAACTCGTCATGTTTGAATCCACCATGGAATTGAACATGAATCTCTGTCTTTTTGAAAAATCTTTTGATGCTCGTATCATCTCTGCTCTTAGACACCTTCCACTTCCTTCCCTCCATAGATAACCCCGTGGCTTGGGCAATAACCTCTTCATTGATTTCAAAAGCTATACCATTAATGGTAACCTTGCACTCCTCCCAAGAGTCCACAAGCTGCATAGAAATCAGTTCATCACTTCCCTCCATGGCTTCCATGTAAGGGTAAAGACCTCCTTCCTTCAAATACGTAACAACACACGGGTTCTTGAGAAACCCAGCTTCAATTTTGGGTACTAAATAATGACAGAGAATTGTAATAAAGTTAGTTTGTATTTTGGAGATATCTTTGATGCGAGCATGAGTTCTGACATACAAGCTTAAGGCGTGGTAGAATACTCTTTGGAGAATTTTGTTTATGATTCTTGGGTCACTATGTTGTTGGTGACGTCAGCTGAAGTGTGTGATCTTGCGAAGATCTATTTGAGGCTGATTGGAGAAGTGTAACGTGTCTGGAAGGTGGCGAGCATGGATTTCAAATTCTTGAATGCATCTAATGGATTATAATTAATGTTTCCATGTGTGAGGTATTGTGTGTATCTTAGCAAGTATCTATTTTATTATTTATACATTGGGGAAGTCTTAAATGGCCAACCTAAATGATTATTATAATATTGTATAAAGGAGAGATCTTTTCTTATTGAAAGGTGTGGATAAGTGTATGTACAATATGGAAGTCGCAAGCTTGTTTTTGCCGGATGTAGAGCAGATTTTTTGATTGAGAGACTTCATTGGAACTGACCAAGCAAAGACAATTGTTATCAAACAGTTCATTGGATTGTATATTTCATATATATTTGTATTTCGAACAGTAAGACCTGAAGGTGGATTTAACCTTATTTAGACAGTGTGCCTGTTGTTACTCTTGACTCCTAACATGGTATGTCCTTTAATAGGCACTGTGTACTTTATGCATTAAAAAGCTCCTAACAAGGCTAAATCTTTTAGCAAGGATACTATACTCTTAGTACATTATTTGTGGGTGTTAATTCTCACCAGGGTTTTACCTTTAACAGGGTTTCTTGACAACAAAATATTATGTTATGGTGTTATGCTTACTGTGTTATCATTTGGAATTAAGATTTGGTTTACAAAGCTTAACGTTTTATAATCTCTCACTCAACTAATTCACCCCCCCTAGTTGTGTTGGTGGTTTGTTATTCCTAACAATTGGTATCAGAGATCAATTACTTAATGTAAATCTGAACACTTCAAGAACAACACCATAACACAAGTATTTTGTTGTTGAGGAAACCCTATTAAGGGAAAACCACGGTGGGAATTAGCACCAACAAATATTGCACAAAAAATATTGTATCCATGTTAGAAGATCTATCCCTATTAGGAGATGATTATTATAATCAGTTTTAGTCCTTGTTAAAGGAAATACCCTATTAAGAGTCTTCTCAACCCTATTAGGAGTTGAATGAAATGATGAGCTCACTACCCAAGCACATTGCCCAAAGTGAAGGTTAAATGCACCTTCTGAACTCATTGTCCAAAGAGAAGTATAGAAGTATACTTATAATAGTGAATTGGTTGATAGTAACTTGTTTTTCCTATACAGTTACAATGAAGTACAATACATATATAACTAGCAATCACACCTTAGTGTGCAATGGGAACGTCGTAGAGTTATGGAAAGGTCATTTAAGTATTTGTTCCTTTGTTTGTCACTTCCTCTCATCCTCTCTAGATCTCCTTATATCTGTATCAATATATCTTACCATCTCTCTCTCTCTCTCTCTCTCTCTCTCTCTCTCTCTCTCTCTCTCTCTACGTCTATATATCATACTATTAAATGAAAATCTATTAATTTGTAGAGGGTGAGATTGTTTCATGTACAAATTTGAACAAATTTGTGGTGGGTACGCTTGGGTACATAGCACCGGAGCTCCTACATACAGGAAAGGTTGATCCCAGCATAACTGTGTTTAGCTTTGGTATTTTGATGTTGGAGGTTTCCTGTGGGAGGAGGCCTGTGGAATCATCTCTCGATGCTTCGCAAATCGTTATGGTGGAGTGGGTGAGAAAGTTGCATGCGAAAGGTAGGCTCACAGATGCAGCCGATCCCAATTTGGGTGGTGAATATGTTGAAGATGAGATGCAAAAGATGGTCAAATTGGGACTTGTGTGTTGCAATCCTCGACCGGAGGAGAGACTTTCTAGCAGACAAGTATTGCAGATAATTGAAGGTGAAGTCTCATTTCCCCCTGTATAGCTTTGTGAGATGAGTGGAGAGAGCAGTAGCTCTCATCCAAGTGCGGGAGTATCTGTGGCATTGACTTTCAAGTCTCTTGAGGCACGGTAGTTCAAAGCCTCGACAACCTATATAGGTTTCATTCCAACTCTTGATCTTGTGAGGCTGCGAGATTGAGATAAATTCTCAGTTTTTTTTGTTGGGCACATGTATTATTGTTTTATAGGCATCTAAACAATATGTCTATCTGTCCATGAACATCTTAATTGTTTGAACCCTCGCAAAATCACACCATGGGTTGGTGATCTGTACGCGTACACATGTATTTGTCCCTTTGTTTGTCACTCCTCATCCTCTCTAGATCTCCTTATCTTTTTATCAATATATCTCACCATCTATATTTTTTATAACTCTTCTTCTCTATCTCTCCGTCTCTATGTCTCATTTTGTATCTCCCTAGATCTCTTTCTATCTTTACCTCTTGATCTATCTCTAACTCTCTATCTATTTATCCCCATCCTCCCACTTTATATTCATCTATATCTCTATCCAACCATCTCTCTCCATCACCCCCTTCCTATACATTTTCATCTTTACATCTCTATATTTATTCTCCCATCTCTCCCTCTATATGTATCTCTATCTTGTCATCTCCTCCTTTCAACCTCTCTCTATTACTTTCTACTTATATCTTTATCTTTATATTTCTCCCTCTCATTTTCTATTTTTTTATTATATATTTACATCTTCCATCTGCACTCCCCCCTCTTTCTCCTCTCCATGTCCCTCTTCCTCTCTATCTATTTTTCCCCATCCTCCCACTTTATATTCATCTATATCTGTATCCAACCATCTTTCTCCATCACCCCTCCCTATACCTTTTAATCTTTACATCTCTATATTTCTTCTCCCATATCTCCCTCTATATGTATCTCTATCTTGTCATCTCTCTATCACTCTCTATGCCTATATATCTCCCCGTTTCTACCTCTCTCTATTACTTTCTACTTATACCTTTATCTTTATATTTCTCCCTCTCTCCACTCTATTTTTTATATATTAATGTTTTATTTTGAAACATTAATATATAATAATAAACACAATATAAATAATTAAAACTAAAATGTGAAAAGAATGTCCTATACTATGAGGGGAAAAGCGGAGATTGAAAACATATTGTAAATCTGTCACTTCATCTCTTCGCACCATAAGTGGGCCCTTAAATGCGCTTGCCGATTGTTATGGGAAAGATACTAATGGAGTGGAGGCGGTGAATTAGGCCCCAATTTGGAAAAACGGCGATGTAATGATGGTCTTGTGGATATACACTGATATCGAACTATCTTGATAATAAAAATTTGAGTTCTAACATCATTCATCGTGGAGGTGTATCTAAGGAAACTCCTGTTCCTAGGATTTTCTGCGAAGTGAACTCCTCTCATTCGTTGGTAGTTGTGAGTAGGATGTTTGGGGATTGAGATTATACAGAAAGCATTAACAAGGAGTTCGTGCTCACCAAGCACTTCCAGGATTTCAAGAAGGCTTTGGAATCGATGTAATTGTAGGAGTGGAGAATGGGGGATTGGAATTCGTTGCTTCCAGCCAAGATACTGTAAATGGATGGGTTTATGACAACATTAAACCTTGCTATCCTTCCACTAATATCAAATACATTGTTTGCTAAATGTCAAAAAGTAGTCATAATTGTGTTATTATAATTTTGAATAGTGATTAGTAACATTAATTTGTAATCTTAGTTGCAATAAATTACTCATACGTTAATACCTAGTGTGTAATGGGTATGCCGAAGAGGTGGGATGGTCTATAATTTGTGTAGTATAAGATGTGAATTGGCAGGACATTTAGCAAATAGTGTTGTTAGTTTAACAAAGATTTCAGTGGAGAACTGCTAGCTTCAAATCAACTATGTATCTACCTAAAAGAATCTAAACATAACTAAAATTAAACCTTTGAATGAAGAAGATAATTATGGTCCATTACTAACTATCTCATATTATATTTGCAATATGAAAATAGAGCGAGAGAGGAAGTGGGAGAGAGATGAAGATATTGAAGATGTAGAGATTGATATTGAGTGATAAAGATAAATATAAGGAGATACAAAGAGGAAGAGAGGGAAAGAGATAAAATTGTGGTTTAAAAAAATGTTGATAGACAATTATGACTTTTCCCCCAATTTCTACAGATTTTTTCTAACCACAATTATATTTCTTCAAGTTTCATGTGTGAAATTTGAAAGGAAGAATAACGTCCTCTTATAATTCATTCAACACAAGAAGATTAATCAATCAACATTTTATCGCTAAAAAATATTCACTTATTTGGGCAACCCCAACCAAAAAACTTTCCTATCTACTCAATGATCTAAAATGAACCATACTGTGGAGGTTTTATATTCTAAGAAGACTATTATTATTTCTTTTTACACAAGTTTACTTAGGCCATGTCTCCATGAAGCCAATGCTCAATCTTGTGTACTACATTCACAATGATTATAACATGCATATAATTTAACACCAATATCCACGCCCACGCCATCTCATAGGTTTGACACTTAATGACCCCCATCCTATATTCCGCTTGCATATTTTATCATGTATCTTTTTCTACCCCTATGTGTCTTTCAAGAAGGTATTTGATTTGAGAAGAAATAGAATCTAAATTTAGCAGATAGAATCATGAATTCTTGAATTATCACGTGTCACACTTATTTAGCAGAGACCTATTTTGTGTAATGGTCTTTGAGGCATCTAAGCCTAGTTATGAAGGGGCGCAAATGGAATCTACAACCATGAAAATACAGGGCAAGAGGAAATCTAGCTTTCATGATTTGCCTTGTAATTCTAGTGTCACTCTTTTCCTCCATGTGCTGAGCGTTTGTAATTATTTCATCTATTTTCCTATAAAAATTAGGCAATGAGATGCCTTGCCTTAATTACATGACACCTCCTAGATTAAATTAATGGTGCAGTTAAATATATTTACCATGGTACATAAATTCACACTCCTAGTATAGAAGATATTCAAAATAAATTTGCCACGGTACATAAATTCACACTCCTTGTAATCTAGTGTGGTTTATATCCAGTTTCTCTAAGTGCAAGCTTAAGTGTCACAACCTTGATTTGATGTGCAAGAATGATCCTTGTCACACAAGATTGAACTAACAAAATGTGTGTAGAGATTTATTCACCTTTGCCTTTCTTGTGTTTAAAGTTGTTAATGTGGTGTGTACAAACACCTTTGATGATATTTCTAGATCATAATGGTCAAGTTTTCTTAGGTCAACCCCTTGGACATGCTAGTTTTGTGATTTAGTGTAATGTTTGTAGACAACATGCACAAATATATGAATCGCCTATATGATTTTGATTCCTTTTGTCTTTCATACATTGAAGTGTACTTGTATAACCCTCTTATTTCTAGGTTTATTTTAATGTTATAATTAACATCTTTAATAAATACGAAAACATAATAATAATTCACTCTTTCATACATTGAAGTGTACTTGTATATCCCTCTTATTTCTAGGTTTATATTAATGTTATAATTAACATCTTTAATAAATACGAAAACATAATAATAATTCATTGAAACATGTATCAAATTGATTTATAAAGATTAGTTCAATATTGACTTAATTGAAAATGGTTGTAAGGGGAACTTTGGCTTCAAACTTAGGTGTCACATTAGGCAAATTTTAAAGGAGGCGTGTGGCTTTTTGCGTAGAATTTAGATGAACCCTTGTCATGTCAAATGCTTATGACATTTAAAAACTACATAAAGTCGGACATGTGTGGTCTATGGATCCTCTCACTTTTCATATCTTACATTAAAAAAAGGTCTAAAAAAGCTCTACAAATTTCACCTCAATCTGTTGGTCTCATAGACTGCATGCTCTTGAGGACGTTGGTAGATTTGTGTGATCTGGACATTTAATTTTTCCTTCTATAGATGCCTTATGAGCAGGATCATAGCGATTCAATCGTCTTTTTGGGTAGTCTTGAATATGATCTTTTTTTTTATTTGGTCATTTATGTGTTATTGCAGTTTGCATCTGTCATGATCTAGTGATGTACGGTTGAGGTAATGGATCGTCTTGCAGTTGTACATTAATTTTGAAAGTGTGGTTTATACTTGTCGTTGCGGCTGCAGGATGGAACAAAACGATGATAATGGGGATTAATTCTTTCCTTCCGCGCAATTCAAAATCCAATTAAGTGAATAATAATTCTGTATTTATATTCCATGGTGCCTAAACTGGACATGAATTGGTATTCATTCAACATTCCAATACGCCTCTGCAGACAGTTGAGGGGGAAAAACACCTCTTTCACTTTCACAATTATTTGGATTTCAATTTGTTTTCTTTGAATTTCGATTGCTTTTGTTGGTGGATTTGTAGATTTTTTCAGATGGAGTGTTCTGTCATGGCTGTAAACAGGGGAGCAATGTCAGTGGTAGGAAAGTAATCCTGCGACAACTTCGGGAATTTTTTCTTCGTCATCACTGAGACGACTTGCAACAAATTTTGTGCATCATGGTCAGAGCCATTTGCAATATTACGCTAGAGCTCTTAAGGCCTACTACGGACAAAAGAGTAAATTGCAAAGGCAAAAGCTCAAGGGTCTCTCTGCTTTGCATGATGGATCTTTGTCAGAAAAGAGAGCGACCAAGCTTCTGGAATTAGTTTCCATGGATCTTGTGGCCCTGTCAAATAAGATTTATGGGAGTGGAGATGTAGTGAAACCACTCGTAGAATAAGTCAGGTGTTAGTCGGTTCTTGACCCCCCCATTTTCAAACTTTGAAATTGAGTTCTCTTTATGGTTTTCTCTTAATTTTCCTTTGTTCCCTCCCAGCTTATGTTGAAAATGTTCCAGAAAAGTGTTGTTTGTGAAAAGGCAATGTTTGGATGAACTCTTGAATCATTGAACTTCAAGTTCAAGTTCAAAGTTCAAATTCAAATGCAGGTTCGACAATCCCAAAGTTCATGATCCAAGTTCAGAGCTCAAAATCGAGCTTGCAAATTCAGAGAGTTCAAGTTCAGTTCAAAGCCAGGTTAAAAGTCAGATTCTGATATGCAAATTTAAGCACCAAAGTTCGAAGGTTCAGACTCTATGTTTGTTTCAACACAGTTTTATGGTTCAGAGCTCAAGGGTTCAAAATCCAAGGTCGGGGGCGAAGAAATTCGAAGGTTAAATTTTAAACTTCAAGGATAAGTGCATAAGTTCAGAATTTGAGATGCAGATTCAAAGGTTCAAATAGTACAAGCTCAGAAAGGCATAATTGGTGAGTTCAAACTTATAGTCCCATCTTTTAAATGTACTGGTTTGTAAATTACAAAGGTGTCTAAGTGGAAAGCATACAGAGAATTCATAATTGCAAAAGAGGTGCACATTCAACATACAGTCGGGTATATAAAGATAAAAGGAGATTCCTACAAAGCTGTTGATTCCATCAATTTTAGCAACAATTGATTCAAAATAGAATGAATGGAATGGGGCTACAACCTGAGGTTTGCGAAGAAAATCTTGGGAATCTGTGACCAATCCTTGTAATCCTTTTACTTCAAGTTCAATATCTTTGGGGGAATGAATTTATGTTGTAATCCTGTTATGTTGTCTGCCCGATTCTGTGATGAGCTTTAGTGACATGTTAAAGGAATCTCATTCGACCACTCCTATGCAAGTTCATGGTGTATACCTAGGACCTAAAAATCACCATGTGTTGTAGCAGATTCTACAGTTCCAATTATAATGTGGTGAGAGATGAAAGAATATTATAATGTTTTGTGAAACATTATAGTTGTCTATTATTTATCTTATTATGACATTTAAAGGGGAAAGTTGGCTTAAAAACTTTTTACTGTGCCTTATCAAGAATCAGTTTTTATAACTGAAAAAGAAACGTTCGTAAGGGAGATAAATAAGCCAACGAAAGAAAAGGAAAGGGTTCATATTTTTGACAGGAGCTTTGGAGGACTGTGTATTTCCAGAGGGAATGTCTTTTCTATCTCGGTTGTTTTTGTGGGGAAGATAGAATATTTTATTTTGGAAATGGTAATATTGTAAGGAGGAAGCAAAAGATTTGTGTTGTCTTTTATGTTTTATCCAGAGAAGGAGGATAGTTGCTATTCAAATCTGCGAATTTGGGCATTTATCTTTTGATTGAAATAAATATGTGAATTTAGTCAATCATTTCTGAGTTTATTCTTCCTTCCTTATATGCATGCATGCTTGTCTCCAGGTCTGTGAGCCTTGCTCATGCATGCATTCTAAAATGGATCTTATATCTTCTTTTTCTGCATTCTTTGTTATGTCAGATTTGATAAATGGGTTGAGTACCATTTATTTTGTGCTTAATTAGTGTTCTTTCCTTTCTCATCTACTCTGTGTTTACAGATAGATGTTTATGTGACTTTCTTGATTTCAGGTTAAAAGCATTCTTGTTAGTAGTTTAGGGGATTCATTGAAGATCTTATGCGGGGAGCTGTACCCGAGACAATTTAGAGGGCACTTATGCACTTCCATTGCAAAGTGACCCAGTTGTTAGTCACAAATATTTGTCTTCTCAATCTGGGCATTAGGGAGTTATTTTAAGTTTGATTTTGTAAAAGACAAATCTGTTCACTAACAGATTTTTGGCGACTCTGTTGGGGATCCGGAAATGATAGACCAATGCTTTCTTTCCTCGGTGAAATGTTTTTTTATTTATTTCTACAAGTAGAAATTGGCGACTCTGTGTTTTAAATCTGTTGAATCTTTGGTAGAGGAGTTCCAGTGTGTATTATGGTTGTGGTTGCCATTCAGCCATGGGGGGCTCGGATCGGACCGTTTTCCTTGGTCCAGTATTCAGCCCTACCTAAAGGATCAAGGGAATACCTTCCCAATTTTTCTGGAGACAAGGCTCAGGATCCAAATGACCACATCAAAGCAGTCATTGTTGGATGCGGGATTCTCGGCGTGCAGGAGGAAAATATATTTGCTAGACTGTTTGTCCAAAGCCTTGTGGGAAATGCTGCAGAATGGTTTCAGAATCTGCGAGATGGATGTATCACCAGTTGGGATGATCTTATGGTAAAATTTCTTGAGAGATTTCAACATGCAATCAATGCCTATCAATTGCTGATGAATCTTTTTCAAATTCAGATAAAAGAGGATGAATCTATAAGGGAGTTTGTTGATAGATTCAACAGGAGTATTGGTAAGATTCCTCTAGCTCACCAACCTAATGAAAATAATCAGTTATGCATCTTTACTGCTGCAATGGAGGTTGAAGTCAAGTTTTGGTTAAAACGTCTTGGAGTGCAAATTTTGGTAGACGCGCAAAGGGAGGCGATCAAGTTGGATGATGACTTGATTCTTAATGGCCCAAAGTCTACAAAAACTCTACAAATGAAAGGATTCCTTGGTGAATAAATTTTTTACCCCAAGACAAAACCTACGCATAAGAGGTTGGTCCTCAAAGCAACTAAATCAACATTGCCTACCTTTCTTTGTCAAAACTTTACAGTTTTTACTGAGGCAGATTTGCAAATTCCTCCTACAGTTGAAAGAAGTTCTCCAAATATTTCAGGAGCTTATCATTTACATGTTGTGAATGATCATGATCATTCTTCACAATCAACTGATGTACCTCCTATTAATTCGGGTGTTGATGGTGAAAAAGCAAATGAAGATTTATCAAGACTTGTTTCTTTTCCAGAATTGCAATCCTTTACATTTGAAATTTCTTGTGTTGTTCCAGCCACTGATGTTAATCCAAATAGTAAAATGGATCAGCATGAACCAATAATGTTTGATGAGGAAGAAGTAGAAGGAACTTCTCAATTCGATGAACGGGCAGAATATGAGTCCTTTTCATTCGACTACACATCATGTCAAGAAGAATGGTGACAACCCGAAATATTGAGCAATCAAATAGATGTTCAAAAACAAGATAAGGTAAATCCATTCATCCCTAGGCTATCACAGGCTGAATTTGAAGTTTTCAATGTGGATTTTAAAAATGAATTGTTGGATCACTTCCCCACGGTTGAGGCATTTTTTTTTGAAGATGAATTTGATGATGCATTTATTGGTGATAAGTTTTCAGCGAGCGTATTTTCAGACCCTGATGCAGAAATCATTGCAAGACATTCCTCTAATCCTCCATCTATCAAAAGTTTAATTAATTTTGCTAAGATAAAGGAAAAAGGTGTTCATGGTAACACCCTTGTCCAAATTAATGGTGAAGTGTTGCAGTCGGACATCTACGATGAGGGGTGGCTCCGTGGGCTTGATATGACCTTAAAGAAGTTTCTACAATACATTGATATGGGGTATTTTCTGATGATGACTACAGAATGCTTGTTGAGAGTGATGCATCTTGCATATTAGCCACTCTTCCATTTCAGAAGTTATTTTTCACAGCCGGTTAATGGCTTCACATGAGCAGCAAGACACATCTTTGGAGGTATGGGCTGCTAGCCCTGTCTTTTTGTAAATAAAGTTTTGTCGTGCTTAGTTTAGCCTTCTTTGCTTCAGTTTGCTGGTAGTTTAGGTGTTTAGAGTCATTGGTTCTACTTTTGCTTTTGTTTCGGTAGTTGCCATGTTCCTCTCCGCCCTCTCTGCAAATAGTGTTCCTCTTTCTTTCCATGTACTTTGACTCTGCTACCCAATGGACTAGGCACTGGTCTTTTTACCAGAAGTTACTGGATTCTTTATGCACCTTTCATGCACATACTCCCCAGTCAGAGCCAATGTTAGTCGGTTCTTGAGATGCAGATTCAAAGGTTCAAATAGTACAAGCTCAGAAAGGCATAGTTGGTGAGTTCAAACTTATATTCCCATCTTTTAAATGTAATGGTTTGTAAATTACAAAGGTGTCTAAGTGGAAAGCATACATAGAATTCATAATTGCAAAAGAGGTGCACATTCAACATACAGTAGGGTATATAAAGATAAAAGGAGATTCCTACAAAGCTGTTGATTCCATCAATTTTAGCAACAATTGATTCAAAATAGAATGAATGGAATGGGGCTACAACCTGTTGAGGTTTGCGAAGCAAATCTTGGGAATCTGTGACCAGTCCTTGTAATCCTTTTTTACTTCAAGTTCAATATCTTTGGGGGAATCAATTTTTGTTGTAATCCCGTTATGTTGTCTGCCCGATTCTGTGATGAGCTTTAGTGACATGTTAAAGGAATCTCATTCGACCATTCCTATGCAAGTTCATGGTGTATACCTAGGACCTAAAAATCACCATGTGTTGTAGCATATTCATGATGAATTCAAAGGTACATGGAAGATGCATGTTACCCCTTTGACAAATGCGAGCATTATGTGGTGATTAACTATAGAGGAGGCGGTAAGCTTGGTGGAGCTATGAAGTCGCAACCCAAGACAACATGACCTTCCAATGAGAATCGACTTCCATGAAACAAAAAGAACCCAATGATTCATGTTGGATAAAGACAGTGAAAGTGCCACCGAACTGTTTGACAGAATGTCTGTGTGATTAAAGAAACCCATTCGGTTAATGAAATGCTTTGTCGAGCCAATGAGTTTGCTCGAGGCCGTGGAAATCGAGGGACACAATGTCTTATGGATTGACTTCATGACCAAGGACTATGATTGTTTGAAAGTCATCGAATTTCCTAAAGCCAACATCAAACCGAACACGGGATGGTAATATCGAGTTTTCTTGGACTCCTTTGTCGAGATCGTATAGAAATTTATCACATTGTTATTGAATGAAGACTGCCAAACTATGACTCTCTCCCGAGCTAGTAGTGCAATCTCTCACACGGGAAACATGTCTTTATTTAACAAGTTTTACTAATTAGAACCATCGACGACACTATCGATCAGGTGCTCACAGCCAAAGGCTCAATCTTGATGGTGACTTTAATGAAGTTCAGCGCCAAGGTGATCGGGTCTTTTGTGTAGTTTCAGAACTCCAGTCCATGTGATCAATTTAGAGATGGGAAGACAGTGAACCGAAGCGTTTGCAATTTTTTATAATCAGATGCATTGATAATAAAAAAGAACGAAATGCGTATGCAAGTATGACCATGAAATTGGCTATTTAACTCACGGTCATCATTCCAGTATGGGCATAACTGTGATTGCAGTACCAGTAGCAAGATTTGATGCCCCCATAGCTATTGTTGGTGCCACAGTGAGATCATTTCTTTAGCGGGATAAGAAATTGGAGATAATATAGAAATCAAGTTCCAGAAGTCGATGCATAATGAATAAGTTCAAAGCCACGAAGAACTAGATTTCATGTATTTTTCTTGTGATTGTTCTTCATCTCGAGAAGGTATATGAGGTCTTCATTCTTGGAGACGCTGTGAGGAGTGCAAGTGAGTGCAACGAAAGTTGAAGGCTCATGGGTGTAGACTATCAACCCTACTCTTTGAATACAAGAATCGGTTAAATGAATATCAAGATCGGTTTCTCAAACTCCAATAAGGTATGAACGAAAACACATGCAAACCATTTGACAGATTCACATCTACAAGTTTGAGGTGTGTATGGTTCGCTGGCAACCATTTCCAAATAACTACTTTTTAGTAGCACATGTATGTCATTACAATGAGCACTTTGAATGTGTGTGAAGCGTGGCATCAAATAATGATTTATCTCAGGCATAATGAATCCATCGGCCAACATGTGTTGGGACCGATTCATCAAGACCCAATATACTGTCAGATGATCTTGAAATTATTATAAGAACCGAAATCTTCTTTATAATTTGATGCCGAAATTGGATCCCTCGAATATGGGGATGAATGCAGTCATAAGAACAAGGGAGCCGATACCGAGCCTATTCTTAAAGATTCTATAGTTCCAATTAAGATGTTATGGTGACTCAGCATGAAGTTAGCAAGTGGTGGATTAATAGTTGTCTATTATTATAATGTGGTGAGAGATGAAAGAATATTATAATATTTTGTGAAACATTATAGTTGTCTATTATTTATCTTATTATGACATTTAAAGGGGAAAGTTGGCTTAAAAATTTTTTACTGTGCCTTATCAAGAATAAGTTTTTATAACTGAAAAAGAAACGTTCGTAAGGGAGATAAATAAGCCAACGAAAGAAAAGGAAAGGGTTCAGATTTTTGACAGAAGCTTTGGACGACTGTGTATTTCCAGAGGGAATGTCTTTTCTATCTCGGTTGTTTTTATGGGGGAAGATATAATATTTTATTTTGGAAATGGTAATATTGTAAGGAGGAAGCAAAAGATCTGTGTTGCCTTTTATGTTTTATCTAGAGAAGGAGGATAGTTGCTATTCAAATCTGTGAATTTCGGCATTTATCTTTTGATTGAAATAAATCTGTGAATTAGTCAATCATTTCTGAGTTTATTCTTCCTTCCTTATATGCATGCATGTTTGTCTCCAGGTCTGTGAGCCTTGCTCATGCATGCATTCTAAAATGGATCTTATATCTTCTTTTTCTGCATTCTTTGTTATGTCAGATTTGATAAATGGACTGAGTACCATTTATTTTGTGCTTAATTAGTGTTATTTCCTTTCTCATCTACTCTATGTTTACAGATAGATGTTTATGTGCCTTTCTTGCTTTCAGGTTAAAAGCATTCTTGTTAGTGATTTAGGGGATTCATTGCAGATCTTTTGCAGGGAGTTGTACCCGAGATAATTCAGAGGGCACTTATGCACTTCCATTGCAAAGTGACCCAGCTGTTAGTCACAGATATCTGTCTTCTTGATCTGGGCATTAGGGATTTATTTTAAGTTTGTTTTTGTAAAAGACAAATCTGTTCACTAACATCAAGTAAGAAATTTTCTCGGTAATTATAAATTCCTATACCAAATTCTATTTACCTCATAATTAAAGACGTTGTAGCCATTGGCAGAAGGCCCAAGGTACAAGTAAAGCTGGATGCAGAGGCCGCCAAGTCCCGAGTGGAGGAGAGCTCAAACTGGGTGGTTCACCAGATGTGCAAAGGCACAGACACTTATGGAGTCACCACCTTATTCAGAGGTACATCTCACTGGCGCACAAACCAGGGAGCCCAAGTGCAGACTAAGCTCATTCATTTTCTCAACATGGGTGTACTGTTAGAAAGAACCCTTCATGTGTTTCACATGGTGGATAGGATCGGATGAGTTTTTCTATGCCCAGGCTACGTGTAAAGTGGAAAATGATGAATGGTGGCGATGATTTTAATGGCAGTCATTCACCTCTCCACCACTTTCAACAGTCCATCGCACAAAGCAGGCCGGTGCTTTCTAAAATGGAAATGCCTATGGCGTAATTAGTGCTCTACTTTTAGCGGAACTCACATCCACATGCTCGCAACATCTAATACATCCAATCCATATCTTTACATGTCAATACATTTCTTTCCTTTATACAAGTTACAATAAACAATTAGGTCGGTGTGTTAAGAATTTCCCAATGCATAAACAATTACATGGACCCTTGCTAAGATACATGCGGTACATTGCACAAGTGTTTATCAAATATAAATCATCAGTTACCCTCCAAGATCCATAAATCACCCTTGCTAATCATTAAGCACGTTACACCTTTGTAGTCGACCTCAAATAGGTCTTTGCTAGTCCATACGCTTCAACTGACGTCATCAGGGATCCAATGACCCAAGAATCACAAAGAATTTTCTCCCATGTATCTTCTATCATGCCTTAAGCTTGCATATCATAACTCATGCTCGCATCCAAGTTATTCCAAAAACTCAGATACCATTTCTGTCATAATACTCTGACACTGCACTTTAACTAGTCTTTACCAAAATACCTATAACTCATGCAAATATATATAAGATCCAAAAACTTTATACATAAGGTATACACTCATCGCTCTACACTAATCCATGTTCGCATATTCTGATATGTCATACAATGTCTATGCATACTTGTCAAACTCCCATGTACCTATGATAACCAATCTTTCTGAGACTGCTACTATATCTAACTAAAACATATGTTGACATAAATGACAAAACATGAATGTCAACACCTCAAAAACAACAATTCTGACAATCTCCCCCTTTGGCATTGATGGAAACTTATGTGAAAATCCATCAACCCAAGAGTAATCTTCTTAATACAACTTTCTCAATATCCTCTTCACGGCTCCCCTTAAAATAGTAGGGATTTTTCACTTGTATCTCTCCCCCTTTGACATCAATCACAAAGGGTGTCGTAGCTCTTATTCTTCTCTATCAATACCACCTCTGCAAGATGTAGCTTTTCAAATCTCCATCCTTGCAACAACCAGCTGCTTTGGTCACCCAAATATGTTCTATTGTATTCCTGCGATCACTCCCCCCGAGGACTCGATCCAAGCATCAAGTCCACAGAATAATATAGCTCTAATGAATTTTCGACTAATGCATTCCTGCATAATTTATTTCTCACAAGGAGGGGTTCTCACCCCAATCACACCTATGAGATATTCAAAGGTATCTTTTGACAAAGGTTTAGTGAATATATCTTCTATTTGCTCCTTTATACTGATGCACTCCAATATGACTTCATTTTTTGCAACCTTGTCTCTCAAAAAGTGATAATTGATTGAAATATGTTTCATCTTTGAATGTATAACATAATTCTTTGACATGTTCACTGTGCTTGTATTATCACAATGTATAACTATCAGTTCTTCAAAGATTATCCCAATGTCCATTAACATCTATCTCATCCAAACAATTTGTGTGCAATTTATAGAAACAACTACATATTTAGGTTCAATAGTAAATTGAACTTCATTTCACCAATCATAGACATTTCAAATTCACTATTCGTTTCCTCAAAGAATTTGTTACTCATTTCATCATTGCCTCCAAAGATTATATCATCTTCAAAGACTTCAACAATCAAGATTCAATCTTCACAAGTTCTCAAATATAGATTACTATTTGCATTACCTTTTCTGAAACCAAGATGTAATAAATACCTATCTAACTGAGCATACCAAGCCATAGGAGCTTGTTTCAAACCATACAATGCCTTCTTAAATCTACTAACCATGTCTTCATCATCTGTCAAAGAGAAACCATCAGGTTTCTCAATGTAGATTGCCATTCAAAAATTCAGACTTCACATCCATCTGATATACCTTAAAGTCTTTATGTGCTTCAAAAGAAAGGAACAATCCTACTGCCTCTAACCTCACAACATGTGCAAATGTTTGTTCATAGTCTATACCTTCCTATTTTGAATAGCCCTTGCAGACCAATCTAGCCTTATTTCATACAACCATGCCATCTTCATTAATTTTTTTTCTAAAAACCCATTTAGTACCAACTACATTCTTGTCCTTAGGTCTAGGAACCAATTCCCAAGTGTTGGTTTTCTTTATCTGATCTAATTCTTCTTGCATTTCCTTGATCCAATATTCATCCTTAGGTTCTACTTAGTAGTCTTAGGTTCTACTTGTGAGATTAAACAAAGCTTATTTCTAACTTTGGATCTTGTCATCATGCTCTTATTAACATTTCCAAAAATACGATCTTCAAGATGATTCATCTTAACATACCCTGATGTCTTTAGAACTTCCATATATTCATCCAAGCATGTATGAATCTCAAGATTTTTTTGTCTCTTGAATTTCAGTGATATTCTCATTCTCTACAATCTCATTATGAAACCTTTCATAAATTTTCACATTAGCACTTTTAACTATTTTTCTCAATCTCAGATTAAAACATTTATAAGCCTTACTTCTAGTAGAATAACCAAGAAAAATTCCTTCATCACTTCTAGCATCAAACTTTCCAATTTTATCATCTCTTTTTATATAGCATTTGCCACCAAATATTATGAAGTATTTTACAGTAGGAGCATAGCCAAACCATAGTTCATAGGGTGTCTTATCCATACCTTATTTAATCTAAATTTTGTTCAAAGTATAGACAACAATACTGATTACTTCTCTCCAATGCATATGAGATACATTACCTTCAAGCAACATAGTCTTGGTCGCATTCGCTATATTATATTTCTTCTTTCTGTTATCCCATTATGCCGAGGTGTCCTAGGAGTAGACGTATGTCTGTATATCCCATGATTTTCACAGTAAGCATTGAAAAAGTTGTATGTAAACTCTCCACCTCTATTTGACCTCAAACATTTGATCTTAAGACCTGATTCATTCTCAACTTTTTCTTCATAAATCTTGAACTTATCAAATGCTTCAGATTTTTCTTTGAGAAATGCAACCCACATCATCCTAGAATAGTCATCAACAAAAAGTATAAAGTACCTTTCACCATAGTAAGATCTAGCTCTTGTAGGACCACAAAGATTAGGACCAAAAAGATCTGTACGTATCAGAATCAACTTCCCTTTTGCTGAAAAGGATTTTCTCTGAAAGATGGTCTTAGTTTTTTTTCCCATCACAAACTCTCTACACATAGTGTTAGTAGGCTTCACACTTCTTGTAAAATCTTTGACTGCATTAGTGTTACTAGCCCTTACAATATTATCAAAAATTATGTGTTATAACCTCATATGCCTTAACTAATTGTCATATACCTTGGCAACAAAACAAGATGCCTTTGTAGTATTTAGCTCAAACACATTACCTCTTGACTTAGTACTAGATGCTATCAAGTTTCCAGATTGACCTTTGATAGTACATTTTCCATCCATGAACTGCAAATGATAACCTCCAATCATATATCTGTATTTAGTCTAAAAAATACTTTGAGAATCATAAGTATTAGTAAGCTTGCATCTAGTAACCATAGGTGTTCGAACAAGTTTACAATCTTCCATTCCAAATTTCTTTAGAAACTCCTTGAGATACTTGGTTTGAGAAGGAAAAATACCATGTTTACTTTCAGTAATTTGCAAACCAAGAAAGAACTTCATTTCACCAATCATAGACATTTCAAATTCACTCTTCATTTCCTCAGAGGATTTTTTACTCATTTCATCATTGCCTCCAAATATTATATCATTCATAAAGACTTCAACAACCAAGATTCCATCTTCACAAGTTCTCAAATATAGATTACTATTTGCACTATCTTTTATGAAACCAAGATATAATAAATATCTATCTAACTAAGCATACCAAGCCCTAGGAGCTTGTTCCAGACCATACAATGCCTTCTTGAATCTTCAAACCATGTCTTCATTATTTGTAAAATAGAAACCATTCGGTTTCTCAATGTAGACCTCTTCCTCTAGATTGTCATTAAGAAATGCAGACTTCACATTGATCTGATATACCTTAAAGTTTTTATGTGTTGCAAAAGAATGGAACAATATTAATGCCTCTAACCTCGCAACAGGTGCAAATTTTTCTTCAAATTCTATACCTTTCTATTGTGAATAGCCCTTACAGACCAGTCTAGCCTTATTTCTTACAATCGTTCCATATTCATTAATTTGTTTCTAAAAACCCATTTAGTACCAACTATATTCTTGTCCTTAGGTCTAGGAACCAATTCCCAAGTGTTGTTTTTCTCTATCTGATATAATTCTTCCTGCATTGCCTTAATCCAATATTCATCCTTACATGCCTTATTGGTAGTCTTAGGTTCTACTTGTGAGATCAAACAAATCTTATTTCTAACTTTGGATCTTGTCATCATGCCCTTATTAACATTGTCAATGTATAGTCAGAAAATGGAAGCACTTCCATTGTAGATTGGTTTAGCCCTCTGAGTAAGTGGTTTGGGGTCATGTCAAGTGCCTTGAATGGGTCTCTGACTTTCCCCCTTGTTCTGCCCCATTTCTAACTTTTCTCCAGCCTGTTTCTGGCATCCTAAACTGCAAAACTGAGATTTTTGACCTCAAAGTCAAAATTAACCTTTTCTGGGTCAAGGTTGACCTCGACCTTGACCTAGGTCAAAATCAACCTTTTTCTGACCCAAGGTCCAGATTTCAAGTTTCTGGGGTTTTCGAATGTCGGGCTTCGGAAAGATTGAATTCTCGCTTCCGAGTTGGCTGTTTTGGTTTCCGAAACTATGAATCTTAAAATATTTTTAATATAGGTCCTCTTTTAGGGATATAGGTCTAATTGGAATTTCATTCTCCTATGTAGGCTCTCTAGAATATTGTGCCCTAGATTTCTATATAAGGAAGCTTTCTCCTCTCATTTTTTCTAACCATCTAAGACTTGAATAAGTGAAATCTAAAGGTGAAAGACAACTCTATGCATGATCTATTGAAGCATTCATCTACTCTCAAGAATTCAAGCATTCAAGCATCCAATTCATCAAGGAGATCCAATAGTAGCCATTAAAGGATTCAAGCTCTATGGAGCCCTCTTGTTGAAGATTTCTTCATCCACATTCCTCCAAGCCTCTTCCTATTCCAAGATCCATTCAAGATTGGTGTTGAAGATCTAAAAGAAATTGATTTGAGACATCCTACATCCTACATTCTACATTGATTTGGTGCATACATACTTGTGGATCCAAGGATTTGCATCTACCACAATGGTTTCTATACAAGCAATGTGAATTAGCTTATTTGTTTTGTTTATTTATGAAATTTCAATTATACTTTAAGGTTAATTCCAAAACTGGGGTTTGACCAAGGCCAACCCCTCCCCCCCAAAAAACAAATCCTTTTTTTTTGTAGCTACAGGTTTGGAACAGTGAATTGGAGTGCATATTTGGATACCCTTTTCGGAAAACTATCCGGATCTGAAAATAGATTTTTTATCAGAGATGTTAGGTCTGAATCGAAGGTCGATTATGCCCTAGGTCAGAATTGGAGGTCGATTTTGCCCTAGGTTGGAATTGGAAATTTTGGGCCAATGGTGACATTGACTTGAGGGTCAAAATTGGAACAGTGACAGATCGGAAAAAGATTTTTGGGTTTGTAGATCTCACAGTATTGGTTCAGGATTAGAGAAATCAACAGTTTCTGAGACCGTCTGACAGGGTTTTCAGCAAGTTCTTTTCGGAGGTATGTATTTTATTCCATTTTCCTTTACAAACATTTTCATATTTATACCCCTTATCATAACAATTAAATGTATGTGGATAATATGTGCAAAGGGTCACTTTTATAAGCAAACCCCCGTGGTTCTAAACCCTATCCATATTTTCCCTATTACAGCCAATAATTTGAACTTTAGGATGATTCATCTTAACATACCTTGATGTCTTTAATGCTTCAATAGATTCATCCAAGCATGTCTGAATCTCAAGATTTCGTTCTATCTCTTGAATTTTAGTGATCTTCTCTTTCTCTAAAATCTCATTTTGAAACCTTACATCAATTTTCACATTAGCACTTTCAACTATTTTTCTCAATCTCATATTAAAACATTTATAAGCCTTACTTCTAGTAGAATAGCCAAGGAAAGATCCTTTATCATTTCTAGCATCAAACATTCCAATTTCATCATCTATTTTGATATAACATTTGCCACCAGATATTTTGAAGTATTTTACAGTAGGAGCATAGCCAAGCCATAGTTCATAGGGTGTCTTATCCATACCTTCTTTATTCTGAATTTTGTTCAAAGTGTAGACAACAGTACTGATTTCTTCTCTCCAATGCACATGAGATACATTACCCTAAAGCAACATAGTCCTAGTCGCATTCAGTATAGTTCTATTTCTTCTTCCTGTTATCCTATTATGCTGAGGTGTCCTAGGAGCAGATTTTTATCTGTATATCCCATGATTTTTGTAATAAGCATTGAACAAGTCTGATGTAAACTCTCCACCTTTATCTGACCTCAAACATTTGATCTTAAGACCTCATTCATTCTCAACTTTTTCTTTGAAAATCTTGAACTTATCAAATGCTTCAGATTTTTCTTTGAGAATTGCAATCCACATCATCCTAGAATAGTCATCAATAAAAAGTATAAAGTACATTTTACCATAGTAATATCTAGTTAGGACCATAAATATCTATATGTATCGGATTCAACTTCCCTCTTTCTAAAAAGGATTTTCTCTTAAAGTTTCTCTTAGTTTTCTTTCCCATCACACACTCTCTGCACATAGTGTTAGTGGGCTTCACAATTCTTGGCAAATCTTTCACTGCATTAGTGTTACTAGCCCTTACAATATTATCAATATTTATGTGACATAACCTACTATCATCTACCTTTGCAACAAAACAAGTTGCCTTTGTAGTATTTAGCTCAAACACATTACCTCTTGACTTAATATTAGATGCGATCAAGTTTCCAGATTGACCTCTAATAGTACGTTTTCCATCCATGAACAACAAATGATAACTCTTATCTACTAGTTGTCCAACACTCAACAAGTTATGGTTAAGTCCATCACCAAGTAAGACCTCATCAGTGTTAGTTTTACCATCAAGCAATATTGAACCAACTCTAATAATCAACTTAGGAGTTTTATCACCAAATCTGATTACACCACCATCATGTATATTTAGTTGAACAAATTTATCTTTATCACCAGTCATATGATGTGAACAACCACTATCAATGATCAATTCTGATTTCTTTTAAACATGTGAGACTAGGAGTTTTTCTTTATGAATAGGTTCATCATCTTTAATAGCAATAAATCCAATTTCATTCCCATCATTCACATAATCATCATTAGACACACCTACACTAGCATAACAACATTCCTTGTCCTTGGAGAAATTAGACTTGTAAACTTAGTCTTGTGCTTAGAAATCCTTGTAGGACATATAGATGTAAAATGACCAATCTTATTGCAAGAAAAACATTTCAGGGGTAATTTCCCTTCAAACTTACCCTTACCTTTCCTTTCCCTTTTTGCAATTAGAGCCACAAGTTCATCCACTTTACTTTCTTCTTCTTGAATATGTGCCCATTCATCAACATATTCTCCAATATCTTCATGTCTATTGCTTCTAATAGAGATTGAAAGGCTTGATAAGGTCTTTTTTTCATTAAGAACAATAGCTTTGAATGCAAACTCTACTTTGGGTAAAGCATCTTGTAACTTTGCAGTCTCAAAGGTGGTCAGCTTAGCAGTCGAGACTTCTCTATTGAAATTCTTTGTCAATGGTATGATCTCCTCTATTGCTTGCACTTTAGTCTTGTAAACAAGTGTCAAATATCTAATAATCTTTGCGATAACCTCATCTTTAGTAAATGCGCCTCCTGAGTTCCTAATTCCAATAACAACCTTTGTAACCCTCTGAACATATGCTTTGACATTCTCATCATCTCACATCCTTAGAGTCTCCATTTCAGCCTTTCAATTATATAGTTTTGCTTTCTTAGTATATTTATATCCTTCATATAGGGCCTCTAGCCTTGTCCAGATCTTGTGAGATGAATCAAGATCTTTAACCTCTATAAACTCCACCCCAAAGAGCGCACATATCAATGCTTCCCTTGCAACCATATTGCAA
Organism: Thuja plicata; assembly: GCA_018584345.1. NCBI lineage: Eukaryota > Viridiplantae > Streptophyta > Pinopsida > Cupressales > Cupressaceae > Thuja > Thuja plicata. The sequence continues at coordinate 93,791 of MU227887.1, forward strand.
GAAAACAATTTATTTTCCTCCTCAGTAACATTCCCTAGTTCATCTTCTACCTTGATAGCTTCATCCCTTTTTGTAATAATCCAGTAGTCAATTCCCAAATAGATCAAATGACTTATCATCTTGTTCTTCCAACTGTCAAAATTATAAGCATCAAATTTTGGACTCTCCTTCCTACAGTACGCCATCTCAGAATCTCCTTGAGTGGTTAGTATTTCTCTCATAGGACCACAAGCTCTGATACCAATTGTTAGGTATAATAGAGCTTAGAGGGGGGTGAATCAATTGTATTCCAAATATTTGAACTTTAAAGTTTAGACTAATTACTTAATGCAAATATGAACACTTCAAGAACAACACCATAACACAAGTATTTTGTTGTCGAGAAAACCATGTTAAGGGGAAAAATCTAGGTGGGAGTTAGCACCAACAAATATTGCACTATAAATATTGTATCCATGTTAGAAGATCTAGCCTTGTTAGGAGATGATTATTATATCCAATACAAGTCCTTGTTAAAGCAAAGACCCTGTTAAGAGTCTTCTCAACCCTGTTAAGAGTTGAATGAAATGATGAGCTCACTACCTGAGCACACTGCACAAATTGAAGGTTAAATGCACATTCTGAAAGTTAAACCCACCTTCTGGACTCACTATCCAAACAGAAGTATAGAAGTATACTTATAATATTAAACTGGCTGATAGTAAATTTCTTTGCCTATAAAGTTCCAATGAAGTGTAATACAGATATAATTAGTGCTCTACATTAAGTGAAACTCACATCCACATGCTCGCAACATCTAATACATCCAACCCATATCTTTACACATCAATACATTTATTTCCTTTATACAAGTTAAAATAAACAATTAGGTCGGCATGTTAAGACTTTCCCAATGCATAAACAATTACATAGACCCTTGCAAGGATACACACGGTACCTTACACAACTGTTTATCAAATATAAATCATCATTTACACTCCAAGATCCATAAATAATGCTCGCTAATCATTAAGCACGTTACACCATTGTAGTCAGCCTCCTATAGGTCTCCGCTAGTCCACACGCCTCACTGACGTCATCAGGAATCCAATGACCCAAGAATCACAAAGAGTGTTCTCCCATGTATCTTCTATCATGCCTTAAGCTCACATATCATAACTCATGCCCGCATCCAATTTATTCCAAAAACTCAGAGACCGTCTCTGTCATAATCCTCTTACACTGCACTGTAACCAGTCTTTACAAAAACAACTATAACTCATGCAAATATATATAAGATCCAGAAACTTTATAAATAAGGTATGCACTCATCGCTCTACACAAATCCATGTTCACATATTCTAATATGTCATACAGTGTTCGTGCACACCTGTCAAACTCGCATGTACCTATGATAACCAGTCTTTCTAAGACTGCTACTATATCCAACTAAAACATATGTTCACATCAATGACAAAACATGAATGTCAACACCTCAAAAACAACAATTTCGACAATCTCCCCCTTTTGCATTGATGGCAACATATGTGAAAATCTATCAATCCAAGAGTAGTCTTCTTAATACAATTTTCTCAATATCCTCTTCACAACTTCCCCTAAAACAGTAGGGATTTTTCACTTGTATGTCTCCCCCTTTGACATTAATCACAAAGGGTGTCGTATCTCTTATTCTTCTCTATCCATCCCACCTTGGCAAGATGTAGTTGTTTCAAATCTTCATGCCTGCAACAACCAAGTATTGGTTAGCCAAATATGTTCTATTGTGTTCATGCAATCACTCCCCCTAAGGACTAGATCCAAGCATCAAGTCCACAGAATAATATAGCTCTGGTGACTTTTGGACTGATGCATTACTGCATCATTCAGTTCTTACAAGGAGGGGTTCTCACCCCAAGCATACCTCTGAGATATTCAAAGGTATCTTTTGACAAAGGTTTCGTAAATATATCTTCTTTTTGCTCCTTTGTACTAATGTACTCCAATCTAACATCCTTTTCTACAACCTTGTCTCTAAAAAAGTGATACTTGGTTGAAATATTTTTCATCTTTGAATGCATAACATGATTCTTTTACATTATCATTGTGCTTGTATTATCACAATGTATTACTATTGGCTCTTCAAATATTATCCCAATTTCCTTTAACATCTATCTCATCCAAATAATTTGTGTGCAATTTATAGCATCAACTACATATTTTGATTCAACAGTAGATTGAGCTATACAGTCCTGCTTCTTACTCAACCATGAAACCAACCTTTTTCCAAGTAAAAATGCTCCTCCACTAATGATTTTCCTAGCATCCACACTTCCTTCCCAATCAACATAAATATAAGAATATAACATAAAATCATTAGACTTTTCATACCATAATCCATATTCCAATGTCCCTTTCAGATATATGAATATCCTTTTAACTGCAGCAAGATGAGTCTCGTTAGGATTATCTTGGAACCTCGCAATAATTCCAACTCCACTAGCTATATTTGGTCTAGTGTGAGTTAAATATTGCAAACCTCCAATAATAGATCTGTGTTTAGTCTAAAAACACTTTGAGATTCATTAGTATTAGTAAGCTTGCATCCAGTAACCAAAGGTGTTCCAACAGGTTTACAATCTTTCATTCCAAATTTCTTTAGCAACTGCTTGAGATACTTTGTTTGAGAAGTAAAAATACCATGCTTACTTTGAGTAATTTGCAAACCAAGAAAGAACTTCATTTCACCAATCATAGACATTTCAAATTCACTATTCATTTCTTCAAAGAAATTCTTACTCATTTCATCATTGCCTCTAAAGATTATATCATCCTCAAAGACTTCAACAATCAAGATTCCATCTTCACAAGTTCTCAAGTATAGATTACTATCTGCATTACCTTTTCTGAAACCAAGATGTAATAAATACCTATCTAACTGAGAATACCAAGCCATAGGAGCTTGTTTCAGACCATACATTGCCTTCTTAAATCTGCACACCATGTCTTCATCATCTGTCAAAGAGAAACCATTAGGTTTCTCAATGTAGACCTCTTCCTCTAGATCGTCATTCAGAAATTCAGACTTCACATCCATCTGATATACCTTAAAGTTTGTGATGCAAAAGAAAGGACCAATCTTACTGCCTCTAACCTCACAAAAGGTGAAAATGTTTCTTCATAGTCTATACCTTCCTGTTATGAATAGCCCTTGCAGATAAGTCTAGCCTTATTTCTTACAACCATGCCATCTTCATTAATTTTGTTTCTAAAAATTCATTTAGTACCAACTACATTATTGTCCTTAGGTCTTGGAACTAATTCCCAAGTGTTGTTTTTCTTTATCTGATCTAATTCTTCTTGCATTGCCTTGATCCAATATTCATCCTTACATGCCTCATTAGTAGTCTTAGGTTCTACTTGTGAGATCAAACAAAGCT
>MU227887.1:98686-132210 GCA_018584345.1 Thuja plicata
AGAAATAGAGAAAACCACATGGGAAAAACCCTACTCCAAGAAGAGATAGAAAAAAAAAAAGAATGGCTCAAGAGACTCTCTTAAAACCATAAGTACAATCAAACCCCCCATGAGAGAGGGATGAGACGTCAAAGCCCCCCCCAGAAAGATGGAACCCCTGTAGGAATGATCGAACCAATGGAACTCTAATGTGGAAGAAATAGAGGTACGAAGCAACAAGGAAACCCCTGAATGAGAGTTGAAACCGGAAGGCCAAGCTAGTGCTCAAAGGAGAATGAATGAGACTCCTGGAATAGAATCCCCAATGAAGGTGAGCCAATAGATGGGCTGAATCTATCATCTGGGAGGAGATGAATGTCCCTGGATATGCCCTCAACAACTAGAGGGGAAGGATCGATGCAGGGAGTGACCATAATAGGGACTACTGAAGAAGAAGCATGTTGAACAAATGCAGGTGCAACAGGAGGAGGACGTGGAGAAGCTACAACACTGATCTCAGGAGCAACACAGAAGTTCAGGTGACCCAACTTCTTCTCACTAGGAACTCGTGAAGAAGGAGAGATATTCTCTGACACTAGAGATAGTAGACCAAAATGGGAGAAGGTGTACAGGCGGGTGGCATGATCAACTATCCATGTAGCAACAATATGGCCAGTCACACTATCTCTGATGTGTATAGAATCTGCAGTGAACTCAATTGTCTTCTTTGTCCCACTGTGAGTAATCTGATAAATGGAGAGAAGGTTTAATGACAAGGATGGAACACATAGTACATCATGGAATGCACCACCAACGATGTCAATAGAACCCTGACCAAACACAAGCATAATAGTGTCATTACCCATCAAGATGTGTGGGGTAGGAGAGGCTGCAAAAGATGAGAAGGAACTCTGAGAAGATGCCATATGATGTGAAGCACCAGAATCGAACAACCACCTAGAAGAGGGAGCTATAGCAGATGCACATAAGGCATGAACCTTTCTGTTGTCTGACCCATCTTCCTGAGATGATGATGAAGAAGACCAGCGAGAAGAGGAAGAAGGAATATCAATTTTGCTCTTATGAAGAAGAGTTGTCAAATCAACAATCTGTTGGGCATATCCATCTACCTTCTTCTGAAAGCACTGAGACTCATCATGATTGAACTTATTGCAATAATTACACTTGGGTTTGTTTGTCTTTGATTTCCCCTTAGGTGAAGGAGGTGGGCTAGAGGAATGCTGAGAAGGAGAATCCTTCCAAGATTCTGTGCATGATGATACATGTTTCTGCTCTGGTTTCTGTGGAGATGGGTTGGCAACCAAGGCATGGCTCATAGAACCTGAAGCATCATTCAACTATTGAATCTTTGACTTCTCTTGAGTCAACTGATCACAGAGGGCTGCAAAGGAAGGCATATTGTGCCTAGGACCCAAGGCATCTATAGTGGAGTAGAAAGTGGAGGAGAAAATCTGGAACTCTCCACGAAGCTTTGAGAGTATCAGAAAGATACACTCATCATCTGATTCGGTCTTCCCACATCCATGTAAAAGTGATTGGAGAGCATTGGACTTCATCAAGATATCCTCAATGGTGGAAAATCTATCAGGAGACAAGGATGTCAACCCTGCATCAAGCTGAAGTGCCCGGAATGCATTCACTATGCCAAACAGATCTGCAAACTTCCCCAATAGGTGTGAGGAGTGGTCAAACCATCCAGATGAAACATGAGGCGGTCTGAAATTTGCAATGCAATCAAACCCATGGCTTCATCCATTTTTGTTTTTGTGCTGAAGGACCTGAAATGGACACTGTAGAATAGGTTGGTTCTCATCCAAACATGACCATAAGCCACGTGACATGAGTAGCCTGGTCATGTGTGCTTTCCAGGTGTGATAATTGTGTGGTGTCAGTCGGGCCACAGAGGGGTCTGACATTGAGAGAAGAAGTAGATAGAAGTAGAAGGGTCATTTCTGAATTAAAGTATAGAAATAAAATGCACCCTCCACAATGTATAAATCTATCCCCTATACAACAAAAAAACAACTATAGAAAGCACAAGAAATGAGAAGAAAATCTGGACGCCACATGTAGAGAGGGAGGAAACTGAAGCCTCTACTTCAATGCCAAAAAAAGAGCTCAAATGGTTGAATCATAAAATGAGACTAGCACCATCGCGTCCATCTCAGAAACACCTTTACGATGATATTTTGTTTTCCAAAAATGGACATAGTATGCACAAGTTACGGTCGAAAAACCAACTACTCCTCCGAAAATGAGCTCTCTGGAAAAAACCAGTCACGACAAAAAAATTGACGGTCAAACAACCGTCGCAACTACCGGGAAAAAATTTGAAGGTCGTCTGCACGTCACAGGCCCGTCTCACTAGAAAATTTTTTTGGTAACCAAAAAATTTGAAAACGCCAGAAAATTTTGATAAAACTGTCGGGAAAAAATTTACCAGCAGGTGACTTTAGCAATGACGTCACCTCTGTGTGTTGGTGGTGGCAGCTGGTGGCGGGCCGCTGACGGAGGTGGTTCCCGAGCGACAACACTGCTGGGGGCTACTCTAGCAGACGACTGGTGGCCGGTGGGAAGCGCGTCGGTGGGGGCCAAGCGCGGGACGGGCTGGGGTGGCGCCGGGGTGGCGCGGCGGTGGCCGCTCCAGCTGTGCCTCCTAAAACCTTAAAAAAACAATTTTTTGTGTTTTTTTTTTAATTTCTCGATTTGTGTGTCGTATGACCTAGGAGGGAGAAAAATTTTCCCAAAGGTCACTGTGGATAAAAACAACAAGCTTTATATGATTTTTTACTCTCCCAGGCCTTCTAAGCGCGATGGTGGTGTCCATTTTGGCTCAAAGTGCTCCAGAAAATAGTGCCTCCTCCAAAATGAAGAAAAAACCCCAGAGAAGTTGTGGCTTTCATCTTTGAATCACAGCTTCAAAACCCTCAGACCACGTAGCAGCAGGGAAGCTCTAATACCATGTAGAAGTTGAGAAATCCAACTTCACAGAACCTGAAGAACACCTGCATGCAAGAACCTGTTACAGAAGAGAAGTAGGAAGAGGGAAAGAGAAGAAATCATAAGTTGTTTAGAAAGTGAGAGCGAAATTATAATCTGAATCAATGAAGAAAGAACTACAAAGTTCAACCTATAAAGGTGAACGAAACCCTAAAACAAGAAAAGCTAGGTTACACATTAATAATTAATATAAATATTAATTATAATTTACCTAAGAGATAGCTTAAGTAAAACTAGAGTAATAACCAACTTAATTAATTAAATCAAATTGATCTAATTAATAAGTGTAAACATATAATTACTCTAGCAACATCATCCTGGAATAGTCATCAACAAAAAGTATAAAGTACCTTTCACCATAGTAAGATCTAGTTCTTGTAGGACCACAAAGATCTGTATGTATCAAATTCAACTTCCCTTTTCCTGAAAATTATTTTCTCTGAAAGATTCTCTTAGTTTGTTTTCCCATCACACACTCTCTACACATAGTATTAGTAGGCTTCATAATTCTTGAAAAATCTCTGGCTGCATTAGTGTTAATAGCCTTTACAATATTACCAAAATTTATGTGACATAACCTCATATGCCTTAACTAATTGTCATCTACCTTGGCAAAAAAACAAGATGCCTTTGTATTATTTAGCTCAAACACATTACCTCTTGACTTAGTACTAGATGCGATCAAGTTTCCAGATTTACCTCTGATAGTACATTTTCCATCCATGAACTCCCAATGATAACCTTCAATCATATATCTGTATTTAGTCTAAAAAATACTTTGAGAATCATAAGTATTAATAAGCTTGCATCCTGTAACCATAGTTGTTCCAACAAGTTTACAATCTTCCATTCCAAATTTCTTTAGAAACTCCTTGAGATACTTGGTTTGAGAAGTAAAAATACCATGTTTACTTTCAGTAATTTGCAAACCAAGAAAGAACTTCATTTCACCAATCATAGACATTTAAAATTCACTCTTCATTTCCTCAGAGATTTTGTTACTCATTTCATCATTGCCTCCAAAGATTATATCATTCATAAAGACTTCAACAACTAAAATTCCATCTTCACAAGTTCTCAAATATAGATTACTATTTGCACTACCTTTTATGAAACCAAGATATAATAAATATCTATCTAACTAAGCATACCAAGCCTTAGGATATTGTTTCAGACCATACAAGGCCTTTTTGAATCTTCAAACCATGTCTTCATCTTTTGTCAAATAGAAACCATCAAGTTTCTCAATGTAGACCTCTTCCTCTAGATTGCCATTAAGAAATGCAGACTTCACACTCAATATGATATACCTTAAAGTCTTTATGTGCTGCAAAAGAAAGGAACAATCTTAATGCCTCTAACCTCGCAATAGGATTGGATAATATCCTCCTTTTTTGAGCTCCACAGACTCAGGCAGGTGTTACCTTTGAATGATTATTGGCTTACAGTATCTATTATAATGGATTAGATTTATTACTAATTGCCTTTCACTGTATCAATAAATAGAAAACTATCGAAATGATTGTGAATAATATGATACAAAGCTTAATAAGCCAAACTATTATCTTGACAATAACAAATAGTAATTTAATAAGGATTCTCATCCTTCTTCCTTTTACAATTCTCTGAACCTAGGAGGGTTAACCTATTTGATTCTCTCTTGAATGAATCAACAAACTAAATTGTAAACTCTATGAATATAATTACTTGCAAATATGTGCTTTTTTAATAAAGAAATGTAATTGATTGATTGATCTTAAATATTGGATGATGAACAATTACTTTGCAAAACCATAAACTAGTGCCTGATCCTATGGGAGACAAAGTCAATATCAAATGCAAATCCACAATTAGGTGACTAATGAAAATGCATGCAACTTAGATAGAATGCCTTACAGACTATCCACTCACTCCTACAACTTTGTTATCAGATCTTAATAGCAAGATTTAGCTTCCTGGGGTCATTTGAAAGAATTAATCCTTCCTTGAAGGACCTCACAAATGACTGTACAATTACCTTGTAATTGATATATTTAAATGCCTTACAGTTAAACATATAAAATCTTGAATAGAGATAAAAGAGACAACACAAGATATAAAATAGAGATTACAATGTATTTTATTAATGTCTAATTGCTTCAAAATACATTCAATAGACCAAAATAGTACAGAGGCTCAAACAAAATTGTAGTAATCTGCCTTGTAATTATATTCCATCCTCTTTCAAAAAGTTACAACATGCTCTATACATAGGCTAAAACCATCTTGGAATCCTTAAGAAATAAGGATGCAACAAGCTTCAGATGCTTTAAGACCTAACCCTAAAAACATAGAAAAGGACAAAAGACGAAGAGACTAAGCAGTGGATGGATGAAAATAAAGAATGAAATCGTATTTGAATCTTGCCTTATTGTGATTATTGGCACCTTTGTATGTATGTGTTCAAGATAGCCTCTCATATTTGTAGCGAGACCTAGTGACCACCATTACAGACTAATTTACACTATTCTTCAAGATGACTAACCTCCCTATGCTCAAAGAGCAGGTGCCAGGTGTTCTTCTATTCTTCATCAATAATATCCAGGTCAACAGTGGCATGCTTTTTCTTCTTGGGCTTTGTTAAGACATCCCATGTTGTGACATCATCTTCTGATGGCCATTCAAATCTCTGAATATTCTCTAGTTGTGTATTTTACATTTCCTACCTTGCATCTGTAATGGTCTTGACATCTGTTATGAATTTGTTGAAATTTGTTTCTGTCTTAAATGCCTCATCTAGAATCTTATTATATCTTTCAATATCCAATTCTCCATTGCCAGAAACATATACCTCTTTACTAGGTAATACAGTGTCAAATTATGTGCTCCATGCCCCTAGTGGCTTCATTTGATTATCTTCTGATCTGATTGATGACACAAATCTGTTGTAGTCAGGCCCAAACATATTTATTTTGGCCTCAATTTGATTTGCCTTGCCTTTGAAAAAGGACAAGGTCACCCTTATCTATTCTATTTCTTCTCCTACTTGGATTAAAATCTCTGGTAGATCTAATCTCAATGGTTGCAATGATCATAACCTCTCAAATAACCTAGTTCTAACTGACCATGTTGCATAGTAGGTATTCAAAATTGATACAAAATTATTAACTTCAACTTGTAGGCCTGACAATTTACCATAGGCACCATAAACTACATCCACTTTATCCTTTAATACATCTATCTTATGTTGCAAAAATTCCATTAAAGCTCCCACAAAAACATTATTATGTTCTTTAATCCCCTCCTCTGTTTCTGCTACAGCATACTTTGTATCCTTAGTTTGAATCTCAGCATTTGTTCCTTCTTTGGGTGCAGCAGGGGCAACCTTAGACAACTCTTGTAATTTCTGAGTTAGGTCTGCAATTATCTTTTCCATTGCATTAATTTTCATCAAACCTAATTCTCCGTCCTTGGCAATCAGGCTTGTTTCATCAAATACTTTATGATATGTTTTAGACATTTGTTCTACCTTTGCCTCATTCATATGAGAAAAATGTGTCAATGCCTGAGATATTTCTAGGTCTCCTGTATTTTTTACAGACCAAATTATCTTGTCTCCTTCCATCTTCTATTGAACATTAATTAGTGATGGCTTTTGGTTCTTAGGAGCAAGAGACCACATTGCAATGGCTTGAGAGTTAGAATCATAGCCACACCCTTTTATCATCTCTCCTTTCTATGTCTCTGTAGAAATCTTGACATCAGATTACCTCCCAGTTTGATCTATAATAAATGTTGAGGCCAAGTCCCATCCTTCTACTAGGAGCATTGACTTCACAAGTTGCCTTGCTTCATCAGGAGTCAAAATTTCTAACTCTAGATCATATGCTTGGAGGGCTTGTAATGCTTCACTTGTAATTTCCTCTCCTCCTTGTGACTTCAATTGTGCTGCAACTTGTTCTTGCTTTTCCCATATAAGGAATTCCTTGAACTCCTTAGTTTTGATGAACTCATCATCTTTAAGGAACTCCTCCTGTTGTAGCTCCCTTTCATCTTGACACAAAATAAAGGGCATTTCTACATTGTCATCGGTTTCTTCTCTCTTTTTCTTTCCCTCTCTTATCAACTTCCTTAGTTGATGATCATATGCACTGGTCCCTGTGAATAGGGCACCAATTCTATCATTTTTCCTTTTGTGTGTCTTTACAACAGAGGGCACCCCTGCTTCTACTCTTTGCTTCTTTCGATGGGCCTCTACATCCACCTCAGCCTCATGTGCTTATGTTAAATCAATGATATTCTCCTCATTATGAGGTGGATGATCTTGGTGTGGTGGACTATGGATAGAATAGCTACTTCTATATTCTGATGATGATTGCTTGTTGGGACCTTTGTCCTTGTCATCAATTTGATCTTCAATTTGATTACTAAGCAAGCTATAATTCTCAATCATCTTCTCTAATTTCTGCAAATAGGGCAGTCCTGGGAAAAATCCACCAAATCAGATCCCTTTCCTCTTCAATTGCTGCTCCATCTCCATTAAATCATGATACTTTGATAATCTTGATGCAATTACATCTTCTTCAAGGATATTTATAACTAAATCCTCCTCCTTGGAGGGTTGATGCCTCTTGGTGATAGGGATGGTAGGTGTCAAGAGTTTCTTAACACTCTCAATAAATCCTTATGTGTCAATATATCTGTACAAGGCAACATTCATCCTATAGTGCCTTAACCATCCATTGAGAGTGTCATAGGCCCTCTTTCCAGTTGTAAATTTGAGGCAATGAATTGCCTAGGAGTGAAAGGTCCCTTCCTGTGAGAGGTTAAGTGCTCTCTATCTATCAACATAAGTTTCCATAGAAACTCTATTATTACAATTCTTGGTGGCACTCTATAGGGAAATATATGTGGTGGTTGTGAACAGCCATACACTCTGATTAATGTAAAATTCTAGTGAAAACAGCCATACACTCTAATTAATGTAAAATTTTGGTGACAATAGAAGTCACCCCAGTTATGATCACCATTCCACTTGTCAAAAAATTGACAAGGTCTAAATAATTGCAACACTTTTAATCGAAGTCTAGTCACATCTACCTCTAAATTGTTCAACAATGGGTAGACTACCCAATTTTCAAAAGCACAAAACTCTTGCTCCCTGGTGGTGTAATTCCATACTCTTAACCATAACTGCACAGGGTTCTGTTGTCCATGATAGAATCTTCTGAGTTGTAAATTAGATTTATCCAAGATGTTGAAATTGTAAAACATTATGAGGTGCATCAACAATGAGTACTATAGGAACTTAGGGTTTCCTACCTTGTTCTAAATATCAAGGAATCCTTGATGCATCTTGTCAATTACAAATTGTATATAATCATAGTCAGTGCTTACATAGGGGCTCTGTAATTCTAGGATTATCATCAGCATGTCTGATGATACCCATTCTCTCCCACTATCTACACCCAAAACTCTACATGGGGTATAAGATATATACTTCATATAGAAAGCTAGGTCTTTGTAGAAGTATGGTGATGGATCACTTGGAACAGGGGAAATATAATTTGTATTTCCCCTTGGTGTGTGGGCCCAGATCAATTTAGACACAATAGGGGCCTCCTTGGTATATTTGGCAGTTAGGGCTTTCAAGTTATTTTCTGTGGAATAGGGGTTATAAATATCAAAAGCTTTCATGAATGAAGGTCGGTCTAGGGTTACCAAAATAGTGTCATTATCCTTCTTAATGTTCTTTGAGATAGTTTCATACCTACTAGCCAATTCTAGGATCAAGTCTATATCAATGAATACATCGGGGATAACCAATTTGGCTAATCCATTGGTCCAGGGGTTTGAAATAGGTAGAGGGCCATCACTATTTTTATGAAAATAACTAAATAAATGATAACCAGAACAATCTGGTGTCTTGGCATCTCTAATGTATGCATAATTATCTCCTAATTACTCATCATTTACCTTTTTTCCTCGATTGGAGTTTGGGAGCAGTTGAATGATATCTTCTGAATAGTTCCTTTTTCCTTTTATATCGTCATTGTCCCCACTTACCCCGCTGGTAGAGGCAACACTTACTACTCTGCTCATGTTGTTTGGTGTGAATTGTCACTGATCAGTTCCTTTCTTTTTACCAATATTGAAACAAATCTTCTCAAAAACCCTCACTTCCACTATGGATTACTTCAAATCTTTAGCACTGAAAATCACACTCTGGATTTTGGACTGAAATCTTCTCTATTCACACTGTAGACCTTGATTACTTTGTTCTCACTAAAAATGCGAAGCACTGACGCAAATTATGAGCTCTAGATTCTTGTAAACTGGTAAGATAAAATGATAATGGTAATGCTTATAAATGCACCAATCTATTTCATGGATTTGTAATTCAGTCTTTTCTATCTTTACTTCTTATGCGTGCTGTGAAATCAAATCTAGCTTTTAGCCGTGACATTTCAAACTGGTAGATGGTCAATTCAAATGATGACTTTTCACATAAAACCTTATTAAATTTGAAAATAGATCAAGATTTGATTCTATTGGCTCTTTAAGAACAGCTCATCAATCTTTTAAAACACACTGTCATAACTTCTTCATTCCTATTGGCTATCAACTGTTAACATGGGGCAGAGAAAACCTCATACACTAACTTGATCTCACCATGGTTTCTTTCAGCAACAATTCGACTGAGTGATCTGGTTGTTGTGAAGAGTTATCCCTAACTCCAGTTTTCTATTGAGACTTAACGACAATCATCCAATCATCCTTTAGATCAACAGTTACCTCTTAATCGCGACATGAAGTCACTTAACTCTCATTCTCTTCGAGACTGCACGACTATAGCTTCAATAACTCATTTTACACCTCAGGTTTCCTTTAGAGACTATGCGACTATATAATCTCCTTGTCGCTTTAAGATTTCCTTTACCCCAAGTTTCTTTCAAGATTACGCGACTGTCACACAATCATCTTTTAATCAGATGACCCGTGTGTAATCTAGTTTACTTTATGTACTTTCATGTTTTCATCTAAGACTTTGCAACTACCGTATATCTTGCTTCTAATCTAACGGCTCACACATAATCTCTTTTTCTTTTCACTTGACTGTAGTTTACTTTGTGACCTCGCGACTCAAGAAGTCTCCATGTCGCGGAAGGAAAATCTTTACCTTAGGTTTGCTTTGAGACTTCTCGACTAACTCAAGTCTTCTAAAGATTAGCCACGTGTCTCAATCTAAATCATCACCACTGAATCTCTGGAACTTTTCTGACCTTTTCACTTTCTAAAGCGACTACACACCATCCACATGATCTTTTCCTTTTCACGGCTTAGATCTTCTCACTGAAAACACACTTAAGCTTAACTGAACTTATCTTAAACCATGGTTCTTATCGCGACATCATGACTCATTGAATCTCGTTGTCACCTTTAGATTTTACTAACTCATGGTTTCTTTCATGATTTAACGCCAGCCACTAGATCCCTTTTAAATTGGATGACAGTTGTGATATCTCTCTGTCTTTCATCTATCTACAACTTTTCATCACGACTTCACACTGGCCACTGGATTTATCTCTCATCTGACGACAGTCATTTAATCTCTTTAGTTTTAACTTAACCATGGATTTAAAAAGTGATCATGCAACTAAAGGACTTTAACCATCTTCTTAACCTTAGTTTCTTTGTGAGACACCGTGACTGAGAAAACTCAAAGTCACTTATACATTTCTTAACTTGAGAGTTCTCATGGAGACTTCACGACCACCGTAGGATTTCACTTTAGATCGACGGCTATCGCTAAATCTCAAATCTTTTGACTTAATTCAATTTTCTCTTCACGATAATGTGACTGCATGAAAATTCAAACTTAACCTTAACTCAACTTTGCAACTTTGATCCCCTTTCAAGACAGCGCGACTAAGTAGACTGGAAGTTGCCAAAGAAATTTTTTAACTCTGGTTTTTTAAAGAGATTCTCCGCTGACCACAGGATCAAGATCTGCATCTACGACTCACGTGAAATCTCACAAAGACTGAAAGAATATTTGTTTTTCAAAGAGACAACCCAACTTAAAGGAAATCTCCAAGTCTCTATAAGAAAAGGAATATTCTCAAATTTCAATGAGACTTCACGACTTAAGTGAAATGATATAAAATAAGGCATATGGCTTAAGTGGTCGGGTTTCTGAAAAAGTAACAACAAATTACAAAGGATTTCAATGAACTAGGGATTTTCTTGAATATGCATTAAATGTGACCTAGGACATAGGGTTTTGCATTCCTTCTTGATTTTTGGCTTGAAGATCATTATTTGCAGAGGGATTTTGACAACTTTAGACAATATTTTCAACTTTTAAACATGGATATGACTGAGAACTTCAAAAAAATTTAGGCAGACTACAAAACTAGAAATACAACCAATAGTGGCTCTATCTGAGGATGCTTAAATGCAAGTTTAATACAAGAACCATAGATCTTTGGTTGCAGACCACGCAAAAGACGCTCACTAACCTACTGCAGAAAGGAGACACATAACAAAAAGAAACACACCTATATACATATAATACAAAAATTTACTGTACATGAAACTTCAATTCTCAACTAAAGAAAGGCTTCAAAAATTGCCCATACACTAGCAATTCAAATTCTTCCTCATCCATATTCTTCAAAAGATAGGAATCTTTACCAAAACTCTGAGAAATAATAAAGGGACCAAGCAATAAAGATTCAAACTTCTTGTGCTTCCCTTTATCCTCTACTCTTACATTCCATTGGAGTACTAGATTACCAGGCATAAATTTTTTGTCACGTTCTCTTTTATCAAAAAGATACTTCATTTTTTGTTGCAATTTTATGTTCTCTTTCTAACCTTCTCTTCTAACTTCATCAAGCTCTGCTAATTGCATTATTCTATCTTGCATTGGGTCAGATATTTCGAACTCTTTTTCTTGAATAAACTTATATACTGGTAACAAATTGTTCATAGGCATTCTAGACTGTAAACCATATATGAGTTCAAAAGGTGATTTACCTGTTGCTTTCTTTAGTGTTATTCTATCAGCCCATAGAGCTAGTCTTAACTTTGTGTGCCAAGCTCTTTTATTCTTTTCCAAGGTCTTCTTCAAAATCTTCAAAATGCTTTTACTGTTGGATTCTTCTTGACCATTTACTTGAGGATGATATGGGGATGAATAAGACATTATGATCCCGTATTCATTGTAGAAATCCTTGATTTCATTTGATCTAAAACACATAGCATTATCCATCACTAGCTTGGCAAGGACACCAAATCTGGTTAAAATGTTCTCCATTAGAAAATCAGCAACCACTTTGCTAGTTTCTTTCTTTGTGGGAATGGCTTCAATAAACTTTGTAAAATAATCAGTGGCAACAAGTATCCAACTGTGTCCTCCACTAGATTTCTCTGAAAACTCTCCAATAAAATCTACACCCCATATTGCAAAAGGTGCTTCAACACTCACAGGTTTCAATAACAAGGCACCTGAGAAATTCAACTTATTTGAGAACCTCTGGAAAGGCTCACATTTCCTAACAAATGCATGAGTATCCTTAAATAGGCTAGGCCAATAATTCCAGCCCTCAAAATTTTATGAGCAATGGTCTTAGCAGGAAAGTGCTCTCCACATACTCTAGCATGCATTTCAACTAATAGTTTCTCAGCTTGGATATGATCTAGACATAATAATAGTACACCATTTATGTCTTTCCAATACAATCTCCTTGAATTAGGGTGTACTTTTGAGCTTGTAATCTGAGATTCCTCTTTTGATTGTCAGACATAACTTCAGGACACTTGGCATTCTTAAGGTAATACATGATGTCAACATAGAAAGCTTGTCTTTCAATACTTGTCATTGTTGAATCCTGCACCACTATATTATTCACTTGTACCAAGTCTAGGTTTTCTTCTATCATAATTTTTTCTAGACCTTGTCCTCTAACCAATTTAGTAATATGGATTTCTAAGTTAAATTCTTTAATTCTATTAATCTACTTACATCTCTTACCAGTCACTTCTGATTGGGTAAGGATGTCCTTTACTGCCAAATGAGGTACATATGCAAGTACTTTGGCACAAACTATGTAGGGTCTAAATGATTTAACAACTTTCACCAAAGCATACACCTACTTCTCCATCATTTCATAGTTTAGATTTACAGCTTGAAGAGATTTGCTAAAGAATGCAGTAGGATGCTTAAATCCTTCCTCATCTTTCTGAAGTAAAACAACAAAAATAGTATGAAAGGATGCAAATGAGAATAAAGAAAAGGGCTTACTATAATCAGGATATTTTAAAACAGGGGCCTCTTGAACTGCTTTCTTAATCTTTTCAAAAGCTAACTGAGCTTCTTCATTCCACTAAAATTTTGCATCTTTCTTCAATAACTTAATAATTGGTTTGACAATTTCAGCAAAATTTGCAATGAATCTTCTAAAAAAATTAATCTTTCCTAGGAAAGATTGCACACCTTTGATATTGTTTGGAGTAGTGACCTTTTGAATAGCTTATATTCTTTCAGGGTCAATCCTTACTCCATCTTTGGACACTATATGTCCCAATAAATTTCCCTCTGTGACCGTGAATTAACACTTTCTAGGATTCAGTGAGACACCATATTATAAAGCCTTGTTGAGTTTTTTTTCTAGATGTTCACAATGATCCCCTGCTTTCTTAGAAAATGCAATCAAATCATCTTGGTAGATTACCATGAATAAGTCAATAAACTCCTTGAATGCTACATCCATGCTCTCTGAAAAGTTTCTCCTGCATTTATTAGTCCAAATGGCATCCTAACATATACATAAGTCCCTCAAGGAGTAATAAATGCAATCTTAAACTCTTCTGACTCTTTTACAAGTACCTTCTTGTAGCCTAAAAATTCATCCATCATTGATAATAGCTCACAACCAGTAACCTTATGCAACATTGCTTCCATATTGGGTAAAGAATAATTGTCATTTAAAGATGCAATGTTCAGATTTCTGAAATCAACACATAATCTTATGCCAACATTCTTTTTTCTCACTGGTACTATATTTGAAACCCAAGTTGATTGTTTGATAGGCTGGATAATTCATGCATCCTTTAGTTTCATCAACTCCTGTTGCATCTTAGGAGCCAACAGTGGATTAATGGGTCTCTATTTTTGTCTGAATGGTTTTACATATGATTTTAATGGGATTTCATGCTGGAAAAGGTCTTCCCTATAAGATTTTAAATCTTCATATGAACATGCAAATACATGCTTATGTTTTCTTAATAATTTTATCAAATTGTTCTAACATGGGAATCCAATCCTTTTCCAATATAAACTATTTGCGGAGTGGTCTCAGATCCTAAATTTATCTCCTCTAAATTCTCAATTTTGGCATTGCTTATTGTTGATGAATGTTCACTCTGATAACTAAACAATGCTTCTATTTCTACCAATCCCTTAGGAATATGATTAGAACTCAGTTGGACAACCTCATCCCCCAATACACAATCCTTACCATCAATGACCTCAAGTAAAGTATTGCAATCTATGTGCTGGTCTTCGTAATGGTCTAGGCACTGAAGAAATCTAAGGATATATTGGTCATCTTCAAATACTTGCCAATTGTAAATATTGTCAGGGACAACTAGTCTTGTCTTAATCTCAACTACTGATACCCCATTTAAGGTCAAATCATCAGTTTTCAAAGCAACATTAGCTAAGAAATCTTCCATAATGTTTTTAGACCTTTCTATCCAATTTATATTGAAGGAATCAAAAAATTCAATTTAGTACCAAATAGCATGTTTATACATCTTTAGTCTATCATTTTTCACAGCATATTTGGATCTGAATTGGGCTACTACCAACTCTGAGTCACCATATTCTTTTAGACATTTTATACCATGTTTAGCAGCAATGTCTAGCCCTAAAAACAAAGCCTCATATTATGTTGTATTGTTTGTACACTGGAAAGATAATAGGAAAGAATATTTAAATGTTGTACCTGATGGAGAGATAAGTAAGACTCCATCTCCTGATACTTCTTTAGAACATGCTCCATCAAAATACATTTTCCATAAACCATCACTCTGTGTAATCAACTCCTTTACTAAAGGATCAACATTTTTACATATGTGAGCACTCCTTTTGATTCTGAAATTCTCCATATCAATATCAACACAATAATTAATATTATTATCTTCATGCAACTCTATCATATGAGGTGTCCTACCTTCTCTGGACACCTTTACATTATTCCCAGCAATACTGGAAGTGGCATAGGAAAAATCACACTGAATACTACCTCCCATTGAAGCACTCCATTTTTTGGACAACAACATGCCATAATGTGGTGGGATATCAACCACCAATACACTCATAGTCAATACTGTATCTGTGCATATACCTAATTTGTAAGGAAATGCTTGAATGGTTCCAACAATAAGGATTTCTCTTGAATCCATTGCTTGACACCTCCCATGAGGAGTATCTACTTGTAATCCCATGGATCTCATGATTTCTGTAGGCATGACTGTATTAGATGCTCCTGAATCTATCATGCAATTTTTTAGCATCTTTCCATTTATTATCAATGTTATGAAAAAGGGGTCAACAACCCCTGCAGAAGTATTTGTGTTTAGGTAAATCTAAGGGATCTCAAAAATCATCCTCTCAGGCTCTTTTCCCTTATTGTTGAATTTATTTTCAATATATTCTAATTTTTGAGGTTTTACTGGTGATACATTGTTCAACACTAAAAGGACATTTTCTTTGTGTTCTTTTATCCTCATCATTTCTAAGAATGGGACCTTTAGAGTCATGTGAGATAAACATTGGCCCATATCCGCTGGAGTATATTTCACATCAGAGGTTTTAGGTTTTTCTATAATGATATTATTTTCCTCTATTTGAATGTTCATAGCAGGGTCTTCCCTCTTGGATTTCTTATTTTCAACTTTAGGAGGGGAATAACTTTCTTTTGGTACTTTATTTTTACTTTCATGTACATCTTTTGGATCACTAGCTTTGTTTACAATTTTGACCTTAGGTTTGTTTACATTTTCCCCAGGTCCATCTCTTTTTGGTACATATTTGGCATCTGTTTTATTTTCTTTAATGAAAATGCATGTTGGCTGACTACCCACATTACCCCCAACCCTATTTCTTAAGTGGTAGTTATTACTTGTTTTGTTCACTAGATCAGCAGTGATTCTAGCCTTTTCTTCCTCAGGGGGTTTCCTTATGGTAGTAGAGCCTTGATTATTCTATGCATAACATCTTATATCATCAACTTCCTCTTCATCACTATCAGATAGGACTTGTTGGTGATATACCTCTGTTCTTCCTTGTGAACCATACATGTCATGGTTCTCAGTCTCTTCTTATGAATCTACATCAAAGCATGCATAGGCATTAGTCATATCACATCTATTGTGATCACATAGCTCATCTTCTTCACATTCTTTCTCTTCATTAGCAATGATATCTAAGGCTACAATACAAAAATTAGGGTTGTGTGGGGCTTGACAAACCTCACATCAATAAGTGTCACTGCACATATTCACAACATTTTTTATGTAATGGGTCAGGGGTCCTATTTTCTGATTTATCTTTTCTAGGTGGAGCAATAGGATTTCCATCCTTGAACTGAGTACCAAAAGGATAATTTAGCATCCTATTTTGTGGGTTATAGTTATTGTTATAGAATGGTCTGTTATTTTGAGGAGCCTTGTACTCTTTATATTTAGGCTCTTTGCTCCTGCTAAAGAGAGAATCATCTCTTCTGCCCATTTTCCCTGATACCCTTCTCTTCATTTCTATGTTTACTGCTATATTTTATATGCATTTGTGAGACTTCTAGGATTTTTATCTCTAAGTGCATAACCCATTTTTGAATCAAAAGCATTTAGGTATGTAGCCAAACATACCTTTTCATCCAGTTTGATTTTTTGAAAGAGTTTGTGCATAGGTCTCTGAAATCTTGTGTTGAATTCAGTAACCTCTTCATTAAATTATTTTTTATGTTATTGAATTCATTTAGCAAGAACGCTTCATTGGTCTTGTCACCATACTAGTCTTTGAACAAATCAATTAGTTCATCCATAGATGCAACTGAACCATTAGACAATCCTCTAAACCATTCCCTAGCATCCTCTACTAGAGATTGAACAAATAACTTCATAAGGACATCTTCATGATTAATATTTAAATCATCTATAATATCTATGAATTTTATTAAATGAACTTCACAAGAAATGACATTGTTTCCTGAAAACTTAGGGAGTTTTTCTCCAATATCATTAGGAACTGCATTAGGATAACTAGGAATGCCAATAAAAGTGAATTTCTTGTACCTTTCTGGATGCAATGCCCTCCTTTAAAATTTTTCATCCTCCTGGAAAGAAGAAGTCTTGGATTTTGAAGATGTAGTATTTTCATGACCAACATAATAATATTTGGAAGATTGCAAAAAGTCAATATTTTTCTTCATCTCCAAGGTGGCAGCTTCAGCTTCTGCTTTCTCCAGCAGCTTTTCCATAGTTTCTTTCTCCCTTCTTGATCTTTCAAGGTTAATGTCTAGCTTAGACATTTATTCAGTCAGGACTTTATGAGTTTTTGGTTCCTCAACTTCATTTTTAGTAACTTTATTTTTTCCTTTATCTCTAAAGGTTCGAGGACCTAAACCTTTGTGGGTGTTTGGAGTCTCTAGGTCTCTGCAAGACCTCTCAACATTTTTTCTACTTGATGTCTTAGAGATCTTCTTCTAAAACTATCAACATCTTTTTGCTCATGTTTTTTTCTTTTTAAGATATTTTTCCCTTTTCTTTTGCTGAATAAGGGCTAACTGTCTTATGAGGATTCTCTCCTCTTTAGCAAGCTCATCAGAAGGAACTTCAGAGTCTGAGATAATAGTGTCAGTTCCTTCTCTTTCACTAGAAGTAATAGTAATGGCATATGTTTCTAATATAAAGTCTAGGGCTTCTTCATACTATGAGGTGTTCCCCTCATGACTAGACTGATTTGTATCCTTCCTTCTAGTCTTATTTCTTCATTTCTTGGAAAAGAGTCATTAATGTTAGATTGGTTTTTCTTCTCTCTCCAAGACATCTTAGTTCTTGAAGTAGTTGGGATCCCACTGTCCAACTCAACTTCTGGATTATCTCTCATTCTTGACCTAGTATTCATATTTGTAAGATTTGTATAAATGTTTCACTTTTGCACTTATTACTGAGATTTTCTTTTAGAGTCGCCACCCAAAAATTATTTGGGAGATATGAATACTTCAAGAATGACCTAGATTGGCAAACTCAACTATGGTATTTATAAATCAACCTTCAACCAGAGATTATGGAATAGTACTTTTCATCCCCACTAGAGTCGCCTGTTTGTTAGGGATTTTTCTTGCAAGTACCTTTTAAAATAGTATGAATGCTTGCTCTTATATATTTCCACTTTATTATATGCAAGAAAAACTTAATTGATGAGGATTGGATAATATCCTTTTTTTTTTAGCTCTATAGACTCAGGCAAGTGTTACCTTTAAATGATTACTGGCTTACAATATATATTACAGTGGATTATATTTGTTGCTAATTGCCTTTCACTGTATCAATAGATAGAAAAATATGCAAATGACTGTGAATAATTTGATACAGAGCTTAATAAGCCAAACTATTATCTTGATAATGGTAAATAGTAATGCAATAAGGATTCTCATCCTTCTTCCTTTTACAGTTCTCTGAACCTAGGAGGGTTAACCTATTTGATTCTCTCTTGGAGAAATCAGCAAACTGAATTGTATACTCTGTGAATACAATTACTTGCAAATATGTATTTTTTAATGAATGAAATGTAATTGATTGATTGATCTTAAATATTGGATGATAAACAATTACTTTGCAAAACCATAAACTAGTGCCTGATCCTATGGGCAACAAAGTAAATCTCAAATGCAAATCCACAATTAGGTGACTAATGAAAATAAATGCAACCTAGATAGAATTCCTTATAGACTATCCACTCACTCCTACAACTTTGTTATCAGATCTTAATATCAAGATTTAGCTTCCTAGGATCATCTGAAAGAATTACTCCTTCCTTGAAGGACCTCACAAATGACTACACAATTACCTTGTAATTGATATATTTAAATGCCTTATAGTTAAACATATAAAAGCTTGAACAGAGATAAAAGAGACAACGCAAGATATAAAATAGAGATTGCAATGTATTTTATTAATGTTTAATTGCTTCAAAATACATTCAATAGATGAAAATAGTACAGAGGTTCAGACAAAATTGTAGTAATCTACCTTGTAATTATATTCCATCCTCTTTCAAAAATTTACAACATGCTCTATATATAGGCTAAAACCATCTTGTAATCCTTAAGATATAAGGATGCAACAAGCTTCATATGGTTTAAGACCTAACCCTAAAAACATAGAAAAGGACAAAAGACAAGAAGAGACTAAGTGGTGGATGGACAAAAATGAAGAATAAAATATGATTTGGATCTTGTCTTCTTGTGATTATTGACACCTTTGTCTATATGTGTTCAGGATAGCCTCTAATATTTGTAGTGATACCTAGTGACCACCATTACAGGCTAATTTACACTAGTCTTCAAGATGACTAACCTCCCTATGCTCAAAGAGCAGGTGCCACATGTTCTTCTATTCTTCATCAATAATATCCAGGTCAATAGTGGCAGGATTTTTCTTCTTGGGCGTTGGTAAGACATCCCGTGTTGTGACATCATCTTTTGTTGGCCATTCAAAGCTATGAATATTCTCTAGTTGTGTCTTTTGCCTTTCCCACCTTGCATCTGTAATGCTCTTGACATCTGTTATGAATTTTTTTAAATATGTTTTTGTCTTAAAAGCCTCAGCTAGAATCTTGTTATATCTTTCCATATCCAATTCTCCATTTCCAGAAACATAGACCTCTTTACTAGGTAATACAGTGTCAAATTTTGTGCTCCATACCCCTAGTGGCTTGATTTGATTATCTTATGATCTGATTGATGGCACAAATCTTTTGTAGTCAAGCCCAAACATATTTATTTTTGCCTCAATTTGATTTGCCTTGCCTTTGAAAAAGGACAAGGTCACCCCTATCTGTTTAATCTCTTCTCCTACTTGGGTTACAATCTCTGGTAGATCTGATCTCAATGTTTGCAATGATGCTAACCTCTCAAATAAAATGGTTCTAACTGACCATGTTGCATAGTAGGGATTCAAAATTGATACAAAATTATTAACTTCAACTTGTAGGCCTGGAAATTTACCATAGGCACCATAAACTACATCCACTTTATCCTTTAATACATCTATCCTATGTTGCAAAACTTCCATTAAAAATCCCAAAACAAGATTATTATGTTCTTTAATCTCCCGATCTGTTTCTGCTGCTATATACTTTGTATCCTCAGTTTGAATCTCAACATTTGTTCCTTCTTTGGGTGCAGGCAGGGCAACCTCATGCATCTCTTGTAATTTTTGAGTTAGGTCTACAATTATCTTTTTCATTGCATTAATTTTCATCAGACCTAATTCTTTGTCCTTGGCAATTAGGCTTGTTTCATCAAATAGTTTCTGATATGTTTTATACATTTGTTCTGCCTTTGCCTCATTCACATGAGAAAAATGTGCCAATGCCTAAGATATTTCTAGGTCTCCTATATTATGTATTGACCAAATTATCTTGTCTCCATCCATCTTCTATTGAACATTAATCAATGATGGCTTTTGGTTCTTAGGAGCAAGAGACCACATTGCAAGGGCTTGAGATTTAGAATCATAGCCACACCCTTTTATCATCTCTCCTATTTGTCTCTATAGAGATCTTGACATCAGATCACCTCCTAATTTGATCAATAATAAATGCTGAGGCCAATTCTCATCCTTTTACTAGGAGCATCCCACTGGACTTCACAAGTTGCCTGGCTTCATCAGGAGTCAAACTTTCTAACTCTAGATCATATGCTTGGAGGGCTTGTAATGCTTCACTTGTAATTGCCTCTCCTCCTTGTGACTTCAATTGTGCTGCAACTTGGTCTTGCTTTTCCCATATAAGGAATTCCTTGAACTCCTTAGTTTTGGTGAACTTACGATCTTTAATGAACTCCTCTTGTTGTAGCACCCTTTCATCTTGACACAAAATAAGGGGTATTTCTATATTGTCATCGATGTCTTCTCTCTTTTTCTTTCCCTCTCTTATCAACTTCCTTAGTTGATGATAATATGCACTGGTCCCTGTGAATAGGTCACCAATTCTATCCTTTTTTATTTTTGTGTGTCTTTGCAATAGAGGGATCCCCTACTTCTACTCTTTGTTTCTTCTGTGAGGGCTCTACATCCACCTTAGCCTCATGTGCTTATGTTAAATCAATGATATTCTCCTCATTATGAGGTGGCTGATCTTGGTGTGGTGGATGGATAGAATACCTACTGCTATATTCTGATGATGATTGCTTGTTGGGACCTCTAACCTTGTCATCAATTTGATCTTCAATTTGATTACTAAGCAAGCTATGATTCTCAATCATCTTCTCTAATTTCTGCAAATAGGGCAGTCCTGGGAAAAATCCACCAAATGGGATCCCTTTCATCTTCAATTGTTGCTCCAGCTCCATTAAATCATGATACTTTGATAATCTTGATGCAATTACATCCTCTTCAAGGATGTTTCTAATTAAATCCTCCTCCTCACAGAGTTGATGCCTCTTGGTGATAGGGATGGTAGGTGTCAAGAGTTTCTTGGCACTCTCAATAAATCCTTCTATGTCAATATATATGTATAGGGAAACATTCATCATGTAGTGCCTTAGCCATCCATTGCCATGGTCATAGGCCCTCTTTCCAATTGTAAAATCTGAGGCAATGAACTGCCGAGGAGTGAAAGTTTCCTTCCTGTGAGAGGCCAAGTGCTCTCTATCTGTCAACATAAGTTGCCATAGAAACTCCATTATTGCAATTCTTGGTGGCACTCTATAGGACAATATATGTGGTGGATGTGAACAGCCATACACTCTGATTAATGTAAAATTCTGGTGATAATAGAAGTCACCCCAGTTATGATCACCATTCCACTTGTCAACAAATTGACAAGGTCTCAATAATTGCAACACTTTTACTAGAATTTTGGTCATATCTACCCATAAATTTCTCAACAATGGGTAGACTACCCAATTCTCAAAAGCACAAAACTCTTGCTCACTCAAAAGCACAAAACTCTTAACCATAACTGCACAGGGTTCTATTGTCCATGATAGAATCTTATGAGTTGTAAATTAGATTGATCCAAGATGTTGAAATTGCAAAACATGAGCTGAAGTGCATCAATAATAAGTACTATAGGAACTTAGGGCTTCCTACCTTGTTTTGAATATCAAGGAATCCTTGATGCATCTTGTCAATTAAAAACTGTATATAATCATAGTCAGTGCTAACATAGGGGCTCTGCAATTATAGGATTATCATCAGCATATCCAATGATACCCTATCTCTCCCAATATCTACACCCAAAACTCTGCATAGGGCATAAGATATATACTTCATATATAATGCTAGGTCTTTGTAGAAGTATGGTGATGGATCACTTGGAATAGGGGCAATATAATTTATAGTTCCCCTTTGTGTGTGGGCCTAGATCATTTTAGATACAATAGGGGCCTTCGTGGTATATCTGGCAGCTAGGGATTTCAAGTTATTTTCTATGGATGAGGGGTTATAAATATCAAAAGATTTCATGAATGAAGCTCAGTCTAGGATTACCAAAATAGTGCGATAATCCTTCTTGATGGTCTTTGAGATAGTATTATACCTACTACCCAATTCTAGGATCAAGTCTACATCAATGAATACATAAGGGACAACCAATTTGGCTAATCCACTTGTCCAGGGGTTTGAAATAGGCATAGGGCCATCACTATTTTTATGAAAATAACTAAATAGATGATAACCAAAACAATCTAGTGTCTTGGCATCTCTAATGTATGCATAATTATCTCCTAAGTACTCATCATTTACTGTTTTGCCTCGATTGGAGCCTAGGAGCAGTTGAATGAACTCTTCTAAATAGTTCCTGTTTCCTTTTATATCATCATCATCCCTACTTACCCCACTGGTAGAGGCAACACTTACTGCTCTGCTCATTTTTTTGGTGTGAATTGTCACTGATCAACTCCTTTCTTTTTACTGATATTGAAACAAATCTTCTCAAAAACCCTCACTTCCACTGTGGATTACTTCAAATCTTTAGCACTGAAAATCACACTCTAGATTCTGGACTGAAATCTTCTCTATTCACTCTATAGACCTTGATTACTCTGTTCTCACTAAAAATGCAAAGCACTGATGCAAATTATGAGCTCTAGATTCTTGAAAACTGGTAAGATGAAATGATAACGGTAATGCCTATAAATGCACCAATCTCTTTCATGGATTTTTGATTCAGTCTTTTCTGTCTTTACTTCTGCGTGCTGTGAAATCAATTCTAGCTTCTAGTCGTGGCATTTTGAACTGACAGATGATCAATTCAAATGATGACTTTTAATATAAAACCTTATTAAATTCAAAAATAGATCAAGATTTGATTCTATTGGCTCTTTGAGAACAACCAAGCAATCTTTTAAAACGTGATGTCATAACTTCTTCATTCCTATTGGCTGTCAACTATAAACATGGCGCGGAGAAAACCTCATACATTACCTTGATCTCACCATGGTTTCTTTTAGCGACAATGCGACTGAGCGATCTCGTTGTCATGAAGAGTTATCCCTAACTCCATTTTTCTATTGAGACTTAACGACAACCATCTGATGATCCTTTAGATCAATGGCTACCTCTTAATCGCAGCACAGAATCTCTTAACTCTCAATGTCTTTGAGACTGTGTGACTATAGCTTCAATAACTCATTTTACACCTCGGGTTTCCTTTAGACACTATGCGACTACATAATCTCCTTGTCTCTTTAAGATTTCCTTTACCCCGAGTTTCTTTCGATATTACATGATTGTCACACGGTCATCTTTTAATCAGACGACCAACATGTAGTCATATTTACTTTATGTACTTTCATGTTTTCATCTGATACTTAGCGACTATTGTACATCTTTCTTCTAATCTAACAGCTCGCACATAATCTCTTTTGCTTTTCACTTGACTGTAGTTTACTTCGTGACCTCACAACTCAAGCAATCTCCATGTCACGGAAGGAAAATCTTTACCTTAGGTTTGCTTTGAGACTTCCTGACTAACTCAAGTCTTCAAAAGATTAGCCACATGTCTCAATATGAATTATCACAGCTGAATCTCTATAAATTTTCTGACCTTTTGACTTTCTAAAGCGACTACACGTCATCCACAAGATCTTTTCCTTTTCATGGCTCAGATCTTCTCGCTGAAAATACACTTAAGATTAACTAAACTTATCTTCAACCATGGTTCTTATCATGACATCATGACTCATTGAATTTGACTAACGCCTTTAGATTTTACTAACTCATGGTTTCTTTCACGATTTAATGCCAACCACAAGATCCCTTTTAAATCGAATAACAATTGCGATATCTCTCTGTCTTTCATCTATCTGCAACTTTTCATCATGACTTCACGCTAGCCACTGGATCTATCTCTCATCTGATGGCAATCGCTTAGTCTCTTTAGTTTTAACTTAACCATGGATTTCAAAAGAGATCACACGACTAAAGTACTTTAACCATCTTCTTAACCTTAGTTTTGTTAGACACCGCGACTGAGTAAACTCGAAGTCACTTATACATTTCTTAACTCAAGAGTTCTCATGGAGACTTCACGACGACCATGGGATTTCAATTTATATTGACGGCTATCACTAAATCTCAAATCTTTTGACTTAATTCACTTTTCTCTTCATGATAACGCGACTGCACGAAACTTCCAACTTAACCTTAATAAAACTTTGCAACTCTGATCACCTTTTGAGACAACGCAACTAAGTAGACTCAAAGTTGCCAAAGAAATTCTTAAACTCAAAATTTTTAAAGAGATTCTCCGCTGACCATAGGATCAAGATCTGCATCTACGGCTCGCGTGAAATCTCACAAAGACTGAAAGAATATTCATTTTTTAAAGAGACAATCTGACTTAAAGGAAACCACCAAGTCTCGATAAGAAAAGCAATATTCTCAAATCTCAATGAGACTTCGCGACTTAAGTGAAATGATATGAAATAAAGCATATGAATTAAGTGATCGGGTTTCTGAAAAAGTAACAACAAATTATAAAGGATTTCAATGAACTCGGGTTTTTCTTGAATATGCATGAAATTTGACCTAGGACTTAGGGTTTTGCATTCCTTCTTGATTTTTGGCTTGAAGATCATTATCTGCAGAGGGATTTTGACAACTTTATACAAGACTTTCAACTTTTAGGCATGGATATGACTGAGAACTTCAAAAATTTTAGGCACACTACAAAACTGGAAATACAACCAACATCTTGCTCACTAGGAAACCCAACAAAACTTTAGCCTACTTTATTTTTAGCAAATCCACCCACACCAATCTTTACCTTCACTCCTCATCGCATCGTCACCCAACACAAAAGGCTAGTATCCTCAAAACCTTAACCACTAGAGCCTTTCATATTTGTGATGAGGACAACTTAATCTAAGAGTTAGCTCGTCTTTGCCACTTATTCCTTTTGAATGATTAAAATAATAAGCATAAATCTATAACCTTTAAGCTTACCTTATCTTCTTCTCCAAACCCAAGTCTTCCCCTCCCTTAATCCTTCCCTCTACCACCCTTCCTTACATTGAAGGCATCTGTTGCAAAATCTCCAAAATCCTCCTTAAAAAGTGGATTCATTGCGCCTTTAAACCCTTTTATACCTTTAAGAACCACATCCCCTCTCTCAAAGATCCCAAAGACAACTTCCTTGATTTTGGTGTCTACCAAGTCATTTTCTCTTGTGACATCCCATACATAGGCAAAACTGGTCGCTCTTTCAAAACTAGAATTAAAGAACATTGTGTAGATATTAGGCATGAACACGTTCTCAAGTCAGCCCTAATCGACCACTCTTCATCTAAGCACCATATTTTTCTTAAAGCATACTAAAATCATTTCTAAATAAGATAATTGCTTCAAAAGGAAGCTCTTGGAGGCCATTGAAATCAATAACCACCCTTCCAATTTAAATCTTGATGAAGGTTTACTCTTAATCTCCTCTTGGAATCCTCTTTTATCCGCCTTTAGAACTCCTCAACATCACCCTTATTAGCTTCCCTCTTTGCAGTCTTCGGTCCCTCTTCCATCTTACCCACCTCTTCCTTTCTCATCCTGCTTTCTTTCACCCTTTGGTTCCCTCCCTCCACCTGTTCCTCCCCCCTCCCTTTGTTTTCTCCTTCCCGCTTCTCTTGAGTCTTCTTATATCGTATTCTTTCTTCCTTTGTCCCTTTCTTTTGTTTTTCTTCTTTTTTGGTTTTCCATCTTTTTATTTTTTCATTTTCTTGTGTTTTTCTTTCCTTGTTTCTTTATCCTTGTGCATAGATGTAGCGTTTAACAAATATGCATTTTTTACTATTTTATTTTATTTTAAAATTAAATGCAACAAAGTTCAACTAGATATTGACATTTATATGTACCATCAAAATATTAAAATAATATTTTTAAACTAGGCTTGAAAGGAAAATTAAGCAAATAAAATTGTAAGAAATCTAGTATTATGAACCAACCAAATACTCGAGGTTGTAAGTTGAATAATATATTGTATTAATCAAGTGGTGAATGTATTTTCAACTAGATATTGACATTTATATGTACCATCAAAATATTAAAATAATATTTTTAAACTAGGCTTGAAAGGAAAATTAAGCAAATAAAATTGTAAGAAAATCTAGTATTATGAACTAACCAAATACTCGAGATTGTAAGTTGAATTAATATATTGTATTAATCAAGTGGTGAATTTATATAGGATTTGAAACATAACTACCTCTCTAAATAGCTCACTACCTAAGCAAGATTAACCTATATAGGTTAAAACAACACTCATAAAACAAAGTGAAATGAGATTTTTATACCAAAACCCCCATGAAGAACATCTTAGGCAGTGATAAGAGATTAAATTTCAAAAACAAGGCTTGATAACTTACCCAAGTAAAATGCAACCAATAAAGAAGAGAAGAAGAATTTCTAATAAAAGGGCCTCCCATAAAGGAGGATAAATATATATGCTCTCTAAATGACGAGAAGGATAAAACCACATATAAGGCAAATGCACTATCCACAAGAGAGAAGAAGAGAGATCATGTATCTCCCTTGATGTAGAATCTCTTATAGTGATGGTAGAAACTAAACAATGAATATTGAAGATGATCTAAGCCTGTCAAACAACATTTATCCCCTTGGGAAGAAATAGAACCACACAATTATGTAAGTTGTATTCACATTTGTGAAAGGAATATGAGGGAAGAAATCTCAACAACAATCCCTCCAAATGCATCTCAAATGTCTCCACACCAATACCAAACTAGGACAAAACTCTTTTCGAGTTATTTTCGAAGAGAATATGAATATTTTCAATCGTTTCCTTCAAGTCTACAAGATAGGACTCACAAAAGAAATTGATAACAGTCATTAAGTAATCATCCCAAATATTAGTTGTATCTATAAGACAATGAATATCTTGTTGTATTGAACCACTGAAATCTTTTGAATAAGTGACACTAAAATTTGTAAATACAAAAGTAGATGGAGAATTAATGCATGTCAACCAAATAAAATGATCACACCATGAGGATGTGTCAATAAGATGTGGCAACAGAAACCTCAATATCATCCAAGAAAATATCACTATCAGATGAAGATCTAAGGTCTCTATACAACTATTTGATGATTTTCCAAGAAATAAGAGGACATTCAGTATGCTCAATGTGAAGTAGAAAATCCTCATAAACTATAAGATACATTAGTTCATGTAGATACCTAATTTTGATTAATTACATTAATTGAATTTAGTTAACCTAATTGCATTTACTGGTTAAATAATTTTTTATTATTTAATTAATTAATGTCACCCCTTAACTAAATTAATTTAATTAGTTAAGCTATAACCCTATTAATTGATTAATGACAAACTACAATCTAATCTAATCAAATAATTAACCCCTTTCCTACATTAAATAAAATAAATTAAAATAATTTATCTTATTTAATTCATTTGGTCATTTTCCTCTTTGTTACAAAAATGAATTAGTTTAATTGATTAATTCAATTTAGTCACATGTCTCCTAACTTTAACCATACCCCTAACCTTTCCTCTAATCTAACCCACTAACTAAACCCTGATCCCAACCAACCTTATCCCCTTAACCTCCATCTAACCCCCAACCCACTAACCCACCCTCCAACTAACCCAAGGTTCAAACGAACCTTATCCTTCCAAATCTCGCCTTAACCAATCTTATCCTAACCTCTCCAAATATGTTCACATTCTTATTTTAATTAAATGGAAAAATTACTTCAATTTTGGGTGGCATTCCTCCAAAATTGATACCTAGCCTTTATTCAACATGTCATTTTTTATGACAAGCATTGCATTCTGAAGACCCCTCACTTTGCATCCAAATCCTATTTAAAAACTCCCATTTCCTTCACAAATCACCCACTTCCATTTCAAACAAAGTTATAATACCAATTTGGTTTTAGAACTTTGATCCACTTTCATGTATAGTAAACTTATAAGGCCAATTTGGTTTTAGAGCTATCATCTATTTTAATCATTTTTAGCATTAATTTTATACACCCGAGCATCCATATTAGCTTAATTTCATCCATTTCATTATCAAATCATGGTCATTTGCATCCATTATCATCATCAATTGCATTATCGTATAGCATATTGGGAACCCTTCAAGCCCAATTTGTGAGAACAYATAYCAAACTACCAAAACACGRGACAMATCCTCATCAAAGGATGCTTGGGAGTTTGTATTTATTGCTTTATATTTAGTCCTCTTTTAACATCCAATCTTGAGTGTTTGTTTGAATTAGTTTAGTTTACAATTGTTAACATTTCAATTGATTTTTATAACTCACACTTTCACACACACAGTTCATAAACCTTGTCATTGTAAAGTTAAATTATGCAATTTTATGTTCATAGTCATTTGGCTCATGAACAAGTTGAAGGAGATAGGACAATAGATCCTACGTAAGGTATTATTCTTTATCCCTTGTTTTCAAGACAAATATTTTTGTAAAGTTATCTTGACATCTAAAGGATGGAACTGAAATTCAGACATGATGAACCCCCCAAAATGGAATCTCAATTCATACTCACAAGATACCTAAATAATCCCCGCAAGAATGATATTGGAAAAGTAGAAGGAAGTGTGAAAGTATACAAGAAATAACATTATTTTATCTCATCCACTACTCCCTACACTCAACAAGCATGTAACCACTGAAACGCTCCTAAAAATAGATTTTGTTTCTCATGCATTGCTTGAACATTTCTACCATGTAGATACTTTATCCTACCACATTGATTTGATTTCCTTAGTTGCATTATGGATACAATCAAACTGATACACTATACATTAGCTCCTCACATTCTTAGCATTGGTGAGAATATAAGTAATATAGTACTTAAGATGGATAGCTAAAGCCTCATTTGGTTAGTGGATTTGGGGCGGAATTGGGTGGGGAACTTTCACTTTTTTCCAAATATGTTGTTTGGGACGCTAAACTACAATTCAGGTTTTGGAGATCAAAATTTGGTTTAGGCACCAAAATCGACGACACTATCTTCCCACCTAATAGGTGGAATTTGAAATCATCTTCTGGGTTTTGAAATCCGGTGCATGTAAATTGCTTGACAAAATATCCATACGCATACATTCAAATCTGGGAGCACATATACAACATTACCATTATTCGATAGAATACCTGTATACAAAAGGGATATTTACAGTTTGATATCTGTGTAGAGCATTTTCTTTGTCATGCTGAAATGATAGTGCTATCATTAAAATCATAATAGATTTTGATTACAAAAAGAATGGGAGTTCTCTGATGGCCGCACAATATACAAACAAAGCATGGTCTCAATAATAAATGGTATGAAAGATCAACATACAAGAGAAATATATAGACAATGGGTTGTAGAGATGCTCGTAAAATGCGAGATCAAAGTCTATATACTATATTTGACCAACAAACTACCTCACTGAGATTACTATTTCGTAGCATATCATGATCACACAATATGCACTCAAATGTATTTGTTGAAAACACATAAGAAACCTTCTACATAATGCCATGAAAAATATATAGACACATAGGAAAAACATGTGACCCATTTGAAAAAATGCCTTTTAGAGATATGGTCTCATAAACAAAAGCACATTTGGAAACATTCGATATAATGCGTTGAAGGGAGGTTATTTTGTGTGATCGCAGGAAATTTTATCAAAATGAGAAGTCATAAAGCACTTATTGTGAACATGCTTTATCAAAATGAGAGTCGTGATTCTAGGGTCGTTATCTATTGCGCTATCGTTGTGGCTAACTTCTCAGTTTTAATTCTAATTTTGAAATTGGCAACCAAACGCAAAAGATGGATTGTGTCAGTCATCTTTCGGTTCAACCAAACGGTCTAAACTATCTTAGTAATATCCACAAATTTCCTGTTCATATTTTATAACTACAAAATATTATAACCAGTAGTCTTATCCACAACAATATTAAGTAAAATTCAGAATAAACTTTCATTTAACCTTTTCCTTGTATGCTTGTTTAACTTAGTAAATGCAAAAATCCATTTGATGACAAATAGCTACAAAATTATAGACCTTTGGCCAACTCATGTCTTTTACTTTAAAAAAGAAACAATCCTTACACATTGAGTTTTACGTTAACTAAATAATTTGAATCTATAATCATCACATTACAATTCCCTTTTCATAGAGAAGCTTTTAATCAATGAATAGTAACAGAAGATTGCACTTAAATTTCTAGAGAATAATGACCTGCATGAAACATTATTTATCACCTAACCCCATCCATGAGCCAAAAATTGACTAAATCACCCAAGCCCTCAAGTTCCAAACACGGGATAACACACAATTTACTAATTGCCTTAAAAAACTATTGATTTGTTGTAATCCTAAAAAATCACTAGGAAATTCCAGACTTCACTTTCACTTTTGAAGAATTTTGAAATACCTTGGTTTCCAAATCAAGGCCCTTAAATGCTCACTAAATATCATACCTTAACATGTTATGACATGGTCAAGAAAAACATTTTATTTAACTTAACGGTGAAATCTATCCACTACCCTCATAATACCTAAACAACTTACATAACAATCACATAGTTCAACAAGGACTTTTATTAAGCCTCAACAGTCTAATGACATAAAAAAAAAAAATAAAGCAATCCTTATCCTAATAGCAATAAGTAATAACTTAACAAGAATCTATGGTTTAAAGTATTAATAGTTAATACTGAGGAATTTAGAATTAAGCATAGCACAGTCACATTATAAAAGAGAAGATTCAACTCAAGTACATAGATTAAGATGTTCTTAAAGATTTAGCTCTATAGGGTCTATCCTTGACCGGTCACATATAGCCTCATGACATTTTAAAATAATACTTACATTTAATCAAAATAACAAAGCTAACAAGTATTAAATTTCAAGGTTGAAAGTCCATTACAATTTTAAAACATATCAAAAAAGCACACAACTCAACATGTAATGTTCAAAGTTCAAACAAATATGGCCTTTCTATTGTTGAGCAAGGTAAATTTTAGAATAAACCAGGCCATAATGTACAGAAACATACCCTCAAATACATAATACTGATGACATTAATTTTGTCATTAGTACACTTAGTGAAAAACATTGACAGAGATCACCAGCAGACTACAAGCATTACTGATAGACTACAAGCATTACCGGCAAACATCAAGCATACCCGACAGAACACAAAGGTCACAAGAAAATGCTAAGTATGGAATTGACCGACGAACACTGACAAGTGTTGCACCGATGAAGTGAACAGGACATCACCGACGGGTCAATAACATAACATTGAGAATATTACCAACGACATAGTTTTGAGAACAAAACCGACGGAACAGAAAAGGCATACCCAACAACCAGTTCAAAAAAGGAACACTGACGACCAAGAAAATTGACCGTCAGAACTGACAGTCAGTTAGAGAACCCGCAAAAAGTGGATCTGAGTTTTACACGTCAAATAAAGCAATGCAATTCTATTTATAGAGCTTTAATTTTGTTTTAAATCATAACTTAAGGGTCAAGAAAGCTTTATGTAAATGTTTTTAAGCATCCTAACGGATCTAAAACATATCTAACTAAAGATCAAGGTAAAGTTGTAAACCTTGGATCTAGAGTTATCTTGTGAAGCATGAATCAAGAATTGAGCCAAAAACTAGTATAAATAGATGTTCAAATCAATTTTGAGTTATGAATTCATTGTTGTTGATAGCCACGAAGAGCTTCTAAGGAGCAGAAGACAGAATTCATGCAAAGTTCAAAAACAGATCACATCAGTTGTCAAGAACACACAGAGGCTACCGACAAGCAGATAAAGTACATCATTCCAATATAATTCCAACAATTGGTATCAGAGCTAAGTCTGTCTCTTGAAAAGCTTAAAGACTTGAGAGCAATGGATAAGTTCAGACTAGACATGACTATTGAGAATGAGCAGTTACAGATGCAAATAAACTATGAGCAGTATAAGGAGGCAAGAATAAAACTGAGAAAATTTCTTAATGAAAGAAATATTATGGCAATCAGGCTAAATGAGAAAGACTACAAAGAAGTGGAAGTACAAGATTACTTTGAAACAACGGAATCATCAATGAGCAAAGCTTCAGACGCATCAGTTGAAGAAATTAAAAGTATACAAGAGATCAATCTACATCTGACAGATCAAATCAAGATGCTGCAAATTGGTCAAGAGACTCAAATGGTAAAAATGATTGATGTCATGAATGATGCAAGAAAAGCTGAAAATGAAAGAACTCTAGCCATTGATGATAGGAGGAAAATTACAGAGAAACTACAAGAGAAAGAATCAGAGATTCTAAGACTCACTGAGCATCACCATGAGTTTACCAACCAGATTATTCTTATGAGTCAAGAAGAAAACAGATTAAATATAGAACTCATTGAAAGAATACAGATCATTGGTGAGCTAAGAGAGGAGAACAAAAAATTGAAGCATGAAATCAAAGTCCAGAATCAACACAATGAATTAATTAAAAAGGCTGAGGATAGCAACAAAAGGATGGATGATTTTCTTGATGGACAGAGAAGAGTCAACAACTACACAGGATTAGGGTACAACGAGAATGGTGAATCTTCTAATCAACCATATCAGAGGAATGCTTTCACAAACCCAAGATCCAAGAAGCTGTCATGCAATCACTGTGGAAAACCAGGCCACACCTCAAACATTTGCAGAAGCAAAATGAAAGGTATTTCTCAAGCACAATCTACTTT
>MU227887.1:132260-143447 GCA_018584345.1 Thuja plicata
GTCATGCAATCACTGTGGAAAACCAGGCCACACCTCAAACATTTGCAGAAGCAAAATGAAAGGTATTTCTCAAGCACAATCTACTTTTATTGGTAATTGTTATAAATGTCAAAAGAGAGGACACAAAACACATGAGTGTAGATCTAAAGTGACAAATCCAAAGAGAAAAACCTACATGGACAAGTATTGTCCTACATGCAAGATGAATGGGCATACACACAAGGAATGCTGGAAAAAGAACAACAAGGCATGGACCCCAAAGGAAACTGATAAAAGCTACAAACCAGCAAGAGTAGGTAACACATATGTTTGGGACTATAACACATGGGTAAATTGCATAGCATGTGTAAGGTATGGTCATATTGTTGCCAACTGTATGAGAAAATGGACCAAAAGGTCAAGAGGTTGGACCAATCCAGGTATGGCATGCTTACACTGTCATAAGGTTGGACATATGATAAAAGATTGCAAAGACCAACTGACAGACACAAGTACACATCCCAATGGAAATACCATTGATGACATCAAAAGAATGAGAAACAAGATGTGGGTAAAAGCCACTAACACTGAAGGTGTTGGAACAAGCAATGCAAATGGTGACACCTCATCCAATGGATCCAGTGACATCACTACATCCAACTAGATTGCACAAGTAAGTATGGAACTTCATTATAACAAGTTTTACTATGCATCGGTTCCATTACACATAGTTCATATTGTAACATTAGCATGAATAAAGATGCAATATATTGTTATTTGCTAAACTATTGAAAAGAAACCATCGGTTATTGGACACAATTTGCATCGGTGAACACACAGAAAAGTTAGCACTACTTATTGAAATGTATCAGTCATTACACAAGCTAAGTGTAAACTGACGGATATCGGTGAATGTTGAATCAACAAAAGTTGTCTTCGCAACCTCACCGAAAATCATCGGTGAAGTCTACAAAACCGCTAGCTACCTCGACGCTTTGCACAAATACCAAAGATGTTATGAATGTCTCTACCGACAAAATCAGTCTTCATATACCGATGAGTTGGTGAGCATTAATGACAACTTAGGGTACAAAGAGGTTATAAAAGCCCGACGGGTAAACTCATTTTTGCACCAGCGATTTTTGAGCAGAGCAGAGCAGACCAGAGTGATTTAAGAGAAAATTGGAAAGTGACGCAGCAGAAATCAATTTGACATGAAGCATATACATTCACAAGCAATCACAGAGAATCCATAAGTAAATACACTCACCGACTGCACTGTTTTATTTACGAAAATCCCTAAATTGCAAACAAGATGGCATTGACTTCTAGAGTAGATAAAATTAAGGAGGATAAGAAGAAATCCTTCAAGCTTATCAGTAGAGGAACATGTGTTGAACCTAAATACAAGTTACACCCTGAAATAGCTTCACAACCTGACAATTCTGGAGCATTCTCCAGAATCCCACCTAGGGTTTTACTGGTAGAGGATGTAAGGTCCTATATTCACTGCAAGATCTCAGAGATAGGAGATCTAGACCTAGATAATGCCTATAGGGAACTATGTGATGATGCTAAAAAGCTCAAAGAAGAGCACAAACACTTGGAAGTAAAGGAACTCATAAATGCACTGTATTTTCCCAAGGTCTTCAAAACAGAATGGATAAAGATTGTTCTTAGCAGAGTTCACGACAAGACTCTATGGCTAAACAAGCCAAAGGCAATAAAAAAGGATGTTATTCACGCGGTTACTGGTTATCCTACAACCGATAAACCATAGGCTCACAAGCACCCATCTCTGGCAGAAGTGGAAAAATTGACTGGTGCTAAATCAAATAAAAGAGCACTAAAGGTCAACACCATTACCGACGTAGAACTGAAGTTTGGAGCATGTGTTGTTGGATATAAGATCTTCCAAGCAAGTGGAATGAACAACATATCTAGTACTACTATGAGCACAGCATACAAGATTATCAAATAGAGGAAGAAGATGGATCTTGTAGAGATCCTGTTACATAAATTTGAGGAGAACATGTGCACAATAAGGTCTTCAAGGACAAACGCATGTAAGTTTGGTTCCCTCACAATGTGCATATTCTTTTATTTTGAAGAATACTTTCCTTCCATTGGAAAAGTTGCACAGGACACAAGCAGACCCATAACCATTCAGATAAGTGAATTCATAGAATCACTAGGAACAGATTTTGATAATGTTATGCATGAGTATTTCAAAACCATTAAGGAAATGTTGCAAGCAAGAACTAGGATTCCTGAGAATCTGATAGAAGAACACTGAGAAGAAATATGTTTCATGATAGATACCGATTTCACATACATCCAAGCAGTAGTACCAAGGAAATCATGGCTTTCAAAATTGGATTATGAAATCAAAGAAGGATTAGCCAATGAGTGCATCAAGGCACTATTAAATTAACCAGGAGACAACAAGCAACTAAGATTTAGTACCTATGAAGAGGCCAAACAGAAGATTAAAACAAATCTTGTTGTCAAGAAGGCTGTAAAACAGTCAAAAAGAATGGTGAAGAACTTGAAAAAGAACTTGAATATATCTTCTGAAGGAGAAGAAGAAAGAGAAGGTGAAGAGGAACAAGAGGGTAAGGAGGAACTCACTGAGGAACAGCTTCCCATCGGTGATACAGTAGAGCCAAATGAATCAGAGGAAGAGAAGTCTGATTCACCACCTCCTCCTCCACCTAAGAAATCTTATTGCAACCCCCGAGATGTCTGTAGTAGACAGCATCTATGATATACATGTACAGATATCACTGGAGCACATGACTCTCGAAATGCTAAAGGAGAAATGGAAAAAGATGATGGAGGAGATCAAGTCCTCACATTCCCACCTTTTTGACAAGCCGTAAGTACCTTTGCCTTTAGAATCAAAAAAGGAGGAAAGGAAATGTATATTATATGTACAAAAGAAACAAACATAGATAAAGTTATGTACATATATATATCAAAAACATAAGTACATAAAGATATGTATATATACTTACACTTACCGGCATATACATAGGGGGAGTCATTCAAATGACTAAGGAAGGAGTATACATAGGTGTACATACTAATACACTCAGTATGTTGCACATATCATGTTTTTGATACTAATGTCAAAGGGGGAGATTGATGACATTAATTTTTCCATTAGTACACTTAGTGAACAATATTGACAGAGATCACCGGCAAACTACAAGCATTACTGGCAGACTACAAGCATTACCGGTGGACTACAAGCATTACCGGCAAACAATGAGCATACCCGACAGAACACAAAGGTCACGAGAAAATGCTAAGTATGGAATTGACCGACGAACACTGACAAGTGTTGCACTGATGAAGTGAATAGGACATCAGTGACAGGTCAATAACATAAAATTGAGAACATTACCGACGACATAGTTTTGAGAATAAAACTGACGAAACAGAAAAGGCATACCCGACGACCAGTTCAAGAAAGGAACATCGACGACCAAGAAAACCGACCGTCAGAACCAACAGTCAGTTAGAGAACCCGCAAAAAGTGGATCTGAGTTTTACACATCAGATAAAGCAATGTAATTCTATTTATAGAGTTTTAATTTGTTTTAAATCATAACTTGAGGGTCAAGCAAGCTTTATGTAAATGTTTTAAAGCATCCTAACAGATCTAAAACATATCTAACTAAAGATCAAGGTCAAGTTGTAAACCTTGGATCTAGAGTTAACTTGCGAAGCATGAATAAAGAATTGAGCCAAAAACTAGTATAAATAGATGTTCAAATCAATTGTGAGTTATGAATTCATTGTTATTGATAGCCATGAAGAGAATCTAAGGAGCAGAAGGTAGAATTCATACAAAGTTTATAAACAAATCACATCAATTGTCAAGAACACACAGAGGCTACCGATGAGCAGATAAAGTACATCATTCCAATATAATTCCAACAAATACATGGGGTTTTCATTGCCAAAAGGAAAAGAAAAATAAGCAACTATGATCATAATTCAAATAAATGACAATCTATGCATGCTAAGTAAGACTAGTAGCAATATCAGGCTAGGAGCCTGGCTCAATTGGCAACAAATTCTTGAAGATGAACTACATAATTACATAATCAACATAAGGTAGATGAACTATTTGAACATAATTCCCAATGCACATGAAATAGAATCCCTGGCAAGGCATCGAAACTATTTGACCAATTCAATGTAATCTAAGTGCTGAATAATCCATTTAATGTAATCTATGTGTTGAATAATCCATTTAATTCATGTAATCTAAGTGCTAAATAATCCATTTAATTCATGTAATCTAAGTGTTGAATAATCTATTTAATTCATTACAGATTGCAGTAACAAAAACCCTAAGTATCAGCGTAAAAATCATTAATCAAAACACAATTGTATCAGCGTATGTGAACTACGATCAAATTTGAAGTCTTCAAAGTGATAGGAAATAACTATAATCCACCAAATGTTATTGCAAGCCACTCCACTCTCTCCTTGTCATTCATAAGCAAAAACCCTTTGGCTCTTTCATGTTGAACCATGAAGGTGTTGTATACCTTCATGAAACACCTCGACTCAATTCAGGGATGGATTTGAGAGTGGTATACGAGCTACTCAAAACATTATTGTCATCAGATTTATCCATTTTGTGAAGGTGAACATTGTCGAGGCCATCTTTTATTTATTTTTATTGTTTCACAAATGACATCCTAGGAACCGTCCATACTTGCCTTCCTCCTCTTTCCCATCCTTGATGATGATGATGATATAGGAGTTCCTCTACCACTTGCAGTGGATTGATTGGATGATTAAGGTCTTCATCCAAATCAACAACACTATTAAGAGGTATACCGAAACCAATATCCTCTTCATCATGCACATCGAATGCCTCTTCCATAGGGTTCCCTTCTTCAATCTCATGGGTCATCATAGCTGCATTACCTTCAGTAATGTCATTACCCACAATTACACCCAATTCATTGAAGTATTGGAAGGGTTGCCTCTTATACACTTTTACATTTTTGAATTCTCTTCTATGCATGTTGGCATAAATAAATGTATTAGGTTCTTTGTCTTTCATTATTAACTTTACAAGAAAGCAATATTATTTCAAACAAAATAATAGAAAGACTAACCTACCTTCATAAGCTCATCCCACACACTATCCTCAACATCCATGCATTGAGTTTTCTCATTCCAAGCGAAACCACTTGTATTTCTCAACTCTTTCATCAATTTATATGCAAGCTTCCATGTTTTCAACTTATTTTTGAAATTGTCCTTTGTTAGATTGAGGTGCATATTCACGTTGAACCTCCTCTCAATGGTGGTCCACACTTCTTTTTTGAATCCCCCATCACCTTTTCTTCCAAGTTGTACTTTCTCCTAGAGCAAGTCTAGAAACTTGCGTTCCATCTCTTTTGTCCACATTACCTTCTTTGAGGAAGAAGATAGCTGGCTCATATTATTGGTTTGTTCCATTCTCATAATTAGTTTTGTGTATGCCATGGTCTAGATTAGCTATTCACAATGTAAAAAATCTTGTTAATGGTATAAATATATTGTTGTTAATAGTATAAACATCTTGTTGTTACTGGTATAAACATATTACGTGGAGCATATATATGGACATGTCATTGTATCATTGTATCTGCATACATCGGTATATTCTAGCAAATAAAAAACCAACATGTCCAATACTACCAGATATGAACAAAAGAAAAAGGAAACCATCATGTATATCAAAGTATCTGCATACATCAGTTTACTCAAATAAAACACATTGACCCATAAAAGTACAACTCTTATAAACATGTCCAATACTTCTAGATACAAACAAAAGAAAAAGGAAACCATCATGTATCAAAGTATCTATATACATCAGTTTACTCAAATAAAATACATTGACCCATAAAAGTACAACTATTCTCGAGATCTGTAGTCTTCCCACATTCTACTTGCTATATCATCTCAAAATTGTGCCCACTAGTCTCTATCATGCTGAGACAACGCACATGTCTCAAGCATTGGTACATCTATCCCATCAAGATCATCTTCCTCTTTGGTACCAATTTATGATGGAATGTCATCCTCTATCATAATAAAAATGTGTAGTATGCAACATACTAATACAATATGGGCTTGTGTCATGATAAAATAAGACATGGAATGCCTCGGGATTGGAAAACGCTACTTGAGAATACTAAATGTATGCTCCATTGCTTTTCTAAGAGAGGAGTGTCGGTGGTTGAACAACTCTTGTCAAGAGTTTATTAGATTTTGTCTTGAAAACTCCTTCAAGTGGTAGTGTGTACATCAATAAGGAGCGAGAAATCCAGGTGCATTGAGATATCCAACATCCACTAGAAAATATTTTCCTACATAAATGAAGTAGATTGTTAAAACTTGAAACATTGATTGTAACCTTGAGTATATTAAACTATGATTTGGCTTACTGGGGGGAACAACAAGTAGATCTTCTCTTGATAGAGCTGAAGCTAGAACATGACTATCCGCAACAGACCCTTCCCAACAAGCAAAGCAATACTGAAACTTATAATCGAAGGAACACACACCCATAACATTTAGTGAAAAGTTGCTTTTTCTATCACGATATTTACATTGCATGTCGACATTAACGATAACCGGTATATGGGTTCCATCGATAGCTCCAACACAATCCTATACGATATGATCCAATCATCAATTATATGGTCAACCAATAATATGATAAGGATACAAATCCATACAAGAAATTTGTAATAAGATAAGAATTACCTTGAAGAATGGATCAAAACGGTCCTTCCCACTAATTTCAGGAGGAGTGTTTGGAGCAGGCGATATAAAGTAATCCTTGTGGAGTGCTAAGATAGCCCTCAACACCTTGTGGAAGTATCGGTTGACTATCTCTCCTGAGTGCCCAAAGTTGTGGGCAATCTTGCAGTTCCTCAGATTATGGCCAAGGGTGTGGAGGAACATCACAAGTTGTTCTTCTA
Organism: Thuja plicata; assembly: GCA_018584345.1. Lineage (NCBI taxonomy): Eukaryota > Viridiplantae > Streptophyta > Pinopsida > Cupressales > Cupressaceae > Thuja > Thuja plicata. The sequence continues at coordinate 139,244 of MU227887.1, forward strand.
ACTTCAAGTGTATTGTATTTGTCAAGCTTCCTTTCAGCCTTAGAATACTAGCTAGATGAAATAAGGCTCCCATTCTCATGCGAATCTGATCACGACATTCCACATCATTGGAATGAATAACCATTCTATAAAAAGAATTTCCTTTTCTTATTCGTTTACCCATTTGTGCATTGCCTTCTCTGGCGAACACTACTTTGGCTAGGACAAGTAAAGAAAGAAGAGTTGTGAGAAGACGAGTGTATGTGGTCTCCATAGCTATGTGTCCTAAAACATCAATATTCTCAATAGGATCCATCAATGACCTGAAATGTGGACAAACACAACAATTTCAGTGAGGGGATATCCACTATCAAGCAAAAAGATTGACCAACATCTATGGAAACATGGTGAAGATTTTCTTCATAGATTTCATGATTTTGGAAAAGATATGGTTTCCTAAGTGAGATGTCACATACCTATAATAGTGCATAATGGGCAACAATTTTAAAAGGATTGATTTTGTACACCAAGTGAACTGATAAATGACACACTTCTTTGAGCCTGAGTTGAACCATCCAATGATGTATGGTTGTGGGTGAGGCATTGTGGCAAGTTCAGTTTTCAAATTTCTTTAGGTGAGGTCAATTTCTTCTCACTCCTGTTGTCATCAATGAAATATTACCCTAACATCTAAGAATTGTATAACCATTTTATTTCTTTTACATCTGAACTAGATAAGAGGCTATATCGGCATTTGCTACCATGGCACTAGGTTCACAGTCTATTATCTATTTGCCTCATATATTGGTAACGATTCTTATTAATGGGGTAATAGGTCTATTTGAAGCATAAAAAAACATTCAATTATCTAGAAGGGTAATATCGTCCTTATGGGAAATATAGGAGTAATCCTACCATTTTGCACAAACAAGAAATTTGAAATTTCTTAGGAAGGCACAAGTCATATTTCTGAATCAGAAAATGAATTGATAACATGCCAGGAAAATAATATATTAAGCAAATGATCTATAGTATTATCATCTATCTTGCCTTCAAATACAATAATATCCATATTTACTTGTACATTTTATGACATTTATCCTCCAAATAGCTCTTGAGTTGATGAAGACAACATATTTGAAAGGGTTTGAATGTGTTGATAAAATTAATCTATTCATCACTACAAAGCATCCCTTACCATCTGATAAAAACCTTCTTAGTGCAACATGTCTAGGATAGATCAATTTATCATTTCTTGGGATTGGAAAGTAGTTAGAAAGGTTTGACAAAGTGTTTCAGGTTTGAGACTAAATTTTCTAGCAATAGACCTAATATGTGTGGGCATACAAACAATAGAGAGGGATTCACATAATTAATTCAATATGATACCAATAATTCTAGACAGAGTGGCATCCCAAACAAAAACACACCAAATAGATTTAATGTCAAGTGTAAAAATGATAAATGAATGGTAGTGCAACAAAACAAGACAATACAAGGATTAGAGTAAACCAAGCTAGAATTTTGATGTAAGATTATATATTGACCTGAAATGTCAAATATATCAGCCAATAAAACAACTAATTGGTAAACTATTTAATGAATAATTATTACAGTCATTCTACAGAAGTTGAAGAGATATATTTTTACTTACAAGAAATTTAGAAATGGAACCACTTGTAGTCTACCACTTCATATTCATTTTGTTGGTTTGTTTAGATATTGTGGGCTATGTGTGTTGAATCAGGTTGACATTGTTGAAGCTATATGACATCAGATACAATGAATATAGAATTTGTAGCTTGATAATGCGTGCTTGGAAGATGGTGATGATAGTAGGAAAGATCACATGTGATCTAGAGTACTTCTAAGATAGTAAGAGATAAACAAGGAGCAAGATATTCTTGAACCACAAGATCAAGCATCTCACCAACTAGAGCCAATACCAAAGAAGGAGCTAGAGCCATTCGATGTGAACAAACTTGAAGGGTACTACTACCAAGACACCTACCCAACAATCTACCAAGTTATGGGGGTTAATGTAAATAAGAAAACATCAATGAGAACAATTACTATGGTCTCAAACATCTAACACGCCAAAAGAAAAAATTATTTGAGTATGAAGAATATTTGGCACAACACTTGCTTGATGACCTGATCAACCTCAAGAAACAAAGGGCACACAAAACTTTCAAGGGGTATTTGATGCTATGCCATGATTTTTACATGTATTAGCAGGGTATGATATGCTCAGTGTTAAACATGTATCTCCATGGTCACCTGGAGGGCAATTGAAGCCAATGCAGATGTGGACAATCAATCTCCATAGAGATCACAAACTCTCCTATTATAAAAAAATTAAAACCTTTTTGTTAAACCCATTTCGGAGAAAAATCAAGCAATACATCTTTCACAATACCTTGAGGCCGTATGGATGAGATTCATGAGCATATAGAAAGAGAGACTCGTCTAGCACTTATATCTGACTCTACAAATAGGGTGAAATGGACCAATTCCGCATACAAGAAGATGTTGGGTCAACCAGAGTGTTCATGGTTTAAAACAACATGAGGTCTATCCGACGATAAATTTGATGGACCTCCAAATTCACGGATCAATGGAGAAGTTGTACTAAATGACAAGATACCCCTTCCAGTTAGTGCATTGAAATGTTGTGGTAGAATCTAGTGGACCAGCAGCAAGGGCAAGAAGAGTTTGCTGAGGGCTCCTTGTGAGGTCTATAAGTTCATAACGTCTAACTCTATGTCCTATGTTTATGCTTGGAAATTTCATATTGTTGAAGATTTTGGTCTCAGTTTTATACCTTGAGGCCTTAAAAATAATAGTATAGGGTCAACGAGCTTCTAATCACACTGTCTAAGAATGAACTAAAACTCATACCATAAATCTGGGGGTTTAGATTGCTATACGCGAGAACTATTTTCTTTCTATTTTCTGAGAATGAACTGAAACTCGCAACATAAAATCAAGGGGTATGGATTGCTATGTGTGATGTAACATTTTCAACGGCTCTGACATTTTTTTCACACCAATTGATGGGAACATCTGCACACCGAAATGTTGAACAACCAATTTTTTCAAAAGACAAAATAACAAACCTCTGCTTTTGACAGTCTAAAGCTCAAGAAACACTAATGCAAAGCAACAAAAAAAAATTACACCAAAAAAGATGAATTACAGGTTGGAAAGGAGAGGGCCCAAGGAAGTTGGAGTCAAACTTGAATAAAAATCTGTCCCAGATATATGAACTATAGCCACAGGACGAATATGAATAACACAGGTGCCGAGGAACCAAGATCTACACAGTGTGTTCCTAAAAATAGCTAGTATGAAGGTTTAAAATGCACTGTCTGTGAGTCAGCATCCTCCTCTGTGATCTATAGACTCCAATACCTCGGCTTAATCTCGAGCGTCAAACCTGTGTATGGTGAATTATTCAATATGTTGGGAGAAAGCTCAAACATAAAACATTAGTGGGTTAGCACATAAAATCGATTCAAAAGCATATGAAAGAGCAAGAAAACAACAAAGAAATCAACATAACATCAGATTGAACTAAAAACAAGTGAGCACCCTAATTAACTTGTTTGATTTATTCTTTTTGATGGAATATGGGTGTGCTCTCTCAAACACACAAAATACAATGATCCCCAATGCAAATGCAAGATTGAAACAAATGAAGCAATTCAAGAGCTAGTATGAGGAACTAGTCTCAAATTCTTCAAATGATAATCTAAACTAACTGTGAAGATGATATGCATGAACAAGATTAAAGCTAAGATTCATTCACCAAATTGAAGCCTAACATGTAATATCTATGTGAATTAAGCTTAAAGACATAAGCATGAAAACTAGCAATGAACTTCTAAAGTAATTCTACCATAATAACAATGCAAATTGAGAGATGAAAATGAAGAGGAGAAGGCCTATATTTATAGATTTTTGGGAGAGAAGAGGAGGGGTTGAATGATGTGGCATCTATGTGGCATCCACATAAGAGCCACATAAGGGACACATAGGCTTGAGGGGATGGCCAGTTTTGAGTTAAATATAGCATTTAATATTTACTGGCTCAAGAATTCCAAGTGGGGGGGACAAAGGAATAAAGAGCTTTTAAGAGGAATGGGTGGCCATTTTGGACACATGGGCTTGGAAGGGATGGCTATTTTAGAGTCAAATATAGAAATAAATATTGAGTGGCTCA
>MU227887.1:143524-157657 GCA_018584345.1 Thuja plicata
AGTGGCTCAAGATTTTCAAGTGGGGAGACAAACTTGTAAGAGGAATTTAAGAGGAATAGGTGACCTTTTTGGAGAGAATTTCCCCATGTGGGTGAGCATTCCATTAGCCTTAAAAAGGTTAGGAATCACCCTTTAAGTATAATTAAAGGGTAGTTAGGTAGGGAAACATGTTTAGAGGATGAGGTGATGGGAGTAGAGTAGGAATAGGGTAGGCTTAGGGTAGGTGTCTAGGTTGGATTAATAGGTTCCTAGCTAGGGTTTAGATTATAATTCAAATTAGATTTGAATAAATCATAGTTTAGAAGAATTAGGAATATGTAGGTATTTTAATAAATATAAATTTACTAAAGAGGGGATTTTTGTGACACAAATGTATTTAAATAAAATATATTAGAATAGTATTTAGATTATTAATAATAATAGAAATGAAACTATTTAATTGATTGAATTAAATAGTTAGAGGAATAAGAGGGAATTTAATATTAATAATAATATTAATATTTTTGGATGTCTACATTTTGCCCCTCTTTGACATGATGTCACAAGTGACGTTACGTCAAAGACAAGAAAATAAGTTTCCCCAGAGGAAGAGGGTTTCTGGGAGTCGTGCTGAAGCAACGACGATATAGGGTTGTGTCCCCTCGAGAAAAGAACACAACAAAGACAATGTTGTGGGATTTTCTCAAAAAAGGACGCAACAGGAAGGAGGAAGGGAGAGGAGGGAATAAATAGAAGCCTTCTAAAATGCAACTAAGAATGCAACAAAGAATGCAAGTGCAATGAAATTAAATGCAACTAACGAGCCTTGGGGAGCCATTTGTGTGAAAAATATGGAGAGCACATCCTATTTTGATATTGCAAGAGGAGGTATGCATCAGGTGTTAGAAAACACAGATGACAAAATTCCTTTGTGTGGACTAGACGCTCAAACAAAAGCACACTACAAAAGACGCATGTATCAGTAGTCACCAGTCACAATGCACCAAGTTATAGCAGATTGAGGTAGTGGTGAGTAGGTTTAAACTAACACAAAAAGATAAAATCAATAAAGAAGGCCTCATGACCAAGCAGTCATTCAGTCCAAAGTTCTTGCCATGAACAGGATTGATGTGATGAAGGAGTTGATGAGCCGATGTCGGAAGGATGCATCCTGACGGGCAAGGATTGGATTTGATGTGGTTAAAAGATATTCACTGACAAAAGCTGGGAGCGGGATGAGGAGCAAGGATAGTCGGTTGCAAAAATGATTTTGTGAAAAACATGATCACAGGTGTAGGAGTCAAAATGCCATTGAAAATTGATGAATTGAACAATGCAGAAATAAACGATGGTTTATTGCAAGATTTTTGTGAATTTTTTGAATTTTTGAATTTTTTGAGATTTTTGGAAATTTCAAACGTTTTTGGGATTTTGTGACACAGTTACACTGTACAAGAGGACTAATAATAAAAAATATACAAGGGGGAGACAGAGAAAATGGGGTGAAAAAGTTTGCATGATGACGAATCAGGATGTTAGTGTGATGGAGAGAAGACTAGACACGTTACAAATATACAAGGACCAAACTGAATGATTAATTACAAGCGATTATGTGCCCATGTTGTTGTCGATATTTGATTGGATCTTGCTCTATTTTTGATGTGTGTGATAGTTTAGTGTGTTGTTTGATTAGTTTCAAGAGGAAGGATACATCCTACAAGAACCTAGAGATGATGATGATCGAGATTTAGGTCAACAGGAAGAAGGATCCATTTCCAAAAAAGATGGGATTCATAAATTTGATTGGTCAAAGGTGCACTACGGAACCAAGATGTTTGTCAAAAGGAACTTGCTGAAACCTAAGATTTTAAGAGAGTAATTGGATCATGTTCTGCAAGGATACCAACCGAGGACACGAGATATATACAAGCAACACTATGTGAAATATGTACATGACTAAAGCTCAGGGATTGGTATAGTACAATGTATGGACAACAATATACAAGATTATGTGTACAAAAGCTCAGGACACGAGATAGGAGGATCACTTTGGACTAGTGTGTGTGATATGTGAACACCCAGGGAATACTGGCGAGATTCAGGCGGAAGTCGATGTGATAGGGGAGATGGAGGATGGAAGGGAGCGAGATTTTGATAGATAATGGAACGGTCCACTATGTGTGATGCCTATTTATAGGTTTTCATCACACATACTTATCCAAGGTGCCTGATTGCCAAGTTTTCACCATTGGACGAAAATTTTCTCTTTATTCTTCTTTTTTTTTTAAATTTCTTTGGATCTTTTTTATGTTTTTTATGTTGTCCAAGCGCCTGTTCGCCAGGTTTTCACCAAGACAACCATTTTTTTCAGCTTCATTTTTCTGCTTTTTTGAGATTTTTTTAGGACTATTTTACATTGTTTTTGTACTTTTTTTTCCAAGAATTTTTATACTTTTTATGGATTTTCTTAGATAACTAGAATGAACAACCAGCCGTCAGGCATAGAAGTGCCTAAGATGAATGATGTTGATAGGATCATTCAATGGTTCTCCTTCAGGAGTGGAGAGTTGATATGCCCCAGAACCAAAGCATACAGTGACAACATAGGGACCTTTCCAGGTGACTTCAAATTTACCTTTCTTTTCTTGATCTATACCCACTTCTTGATTTTACTTTAGCACAAGGTCCCCCACCTGGAATTGGCGTGGGTGGACCTTCTTGTTGTAGTTCCTCTTGAGTCTATTTTGGTATACAATCAGCTAATCATAGGCTTGCTGACACTTTTCATCTAGGAGATCTAGCTGTGTGAGTCGTGCTACTCGGTACTCTTCATCATCAACCAGGCCCCTTAGTGATACGTGGAGGGATGGTAATTCGACCTCAATTGGTAAGACAGCTTCAGCACCATAGACTAGGGAGTACGGAGTGGTGCCTATAGGAGTGCGGTATGAAATGCGATATGCCTAGAGAGCAGGATTGATTTGGAGATGCCAGTCATGACCAGTATCATTGACAACTTTTTTGAGGATTTTGAGGACGATTTTATTAGTTGCCTCAGCTTGGCCATTACCTTGCGGGAAATATGGACTGGAGAAACGGTGATGGATATGGAGGCGCGCATAGAGATCATTGACATGTTGATTTTCAAATGGTGTACCGTGATCTATGAAGATGGTGGAGGGTATGCCGAAGCAGCAAACAATGTGATAGAGGATGAATTTGGAGATCTGCACACCTGTAGTGAGTGTGAGCAGAATTGCTTCAACCCACTTTGTAAAATACTCCATTGTTGTGATTATGTACTTGTGGCCTTCAGAAGAGAGGGGAGTAATCTTACCAACGAGGTCAAAACCCCAACGAGAAAAGGGCCAAGGAGGTGCAATAGGTCTGAGGTCCTGTGTAGGAGCATGGATCAGATTGGCATGTTGTTGGTAAGGTAGGCACTTCTTGATGAACTCACAAGCATTATGTTCCATTGTAGGCCAATAGTACCCTGTACGTAGAAGTTGCTTGGCTAGGACCATGCCACTCGTGTGGGCACCACAAATTCCAGCATGTACCTCTTGTAACACCTGGGTGGCTTCGTTTTAATCTAAACACCTAGAGAGCATGTTGTGATAGCCTTGACAATAGAGGGTGTTGGCTAGGAGGGTGTAACGGGAAGCTCTATGAATAAAGTTTTGGCATTGGGTTGCAGTGAGATGAGGGGATATGATACCATTTTGTAGGTAAGCTTGGATATCGTAGTACCACGGGGACTGGGGACCAACCAAGACACATACGCGATTTGATTCATCGTTCTCATAAGCGGGAGCATGAAGTTACTCAACTAAGAATTCGTATTGCATAGATTCATGAGGAATCTCCAAAAGGGAACAAATTGTGGCCATTGCATCAGCAGCTTTGTTCTGCAAGTGTGGTACCTGTGTTATCTGTAAGTGGAGGAAGTGTTCTTTTAGTTTATCAACCATCTGCTTATATGGCATCAATTTGTCATCTTTGGTTTGATACTCATCTAGGACTTGTTTGATGATGAGTTGGGAGCCGCCAAAGACATGTATATTTGTGATGTTCCATTCTATGGCCATGCGGAGTCCTACGATTAGTGCCTCATATTCTATAATGTTGTTTGTGCAGGGAAATCCCAATTTGAATGACATAGGGATGTAGTCACCTTGAGGTGTGACAAAAAGTATTCCTACCCCCAGACCATGAGCTGTGTAGGACCCATCAAAGTAGAGTTGCCAAGTTGGTTGTTCTTCTATCATGTACAAATGCTCATCTGGAAATTTTGTGACCAAAGGATATGCATCTACCAATGGCGCTTCTACTAGCTGGTCATCGATGACTTGCCCTTTAATGGCTTTTTTGTCTATATATTGAATATCAAACTCGCTTAGCAACATAACCCATTTTGCCATTCAACCTGTGAGTGTAGTCCTAGAGAGTAGGTACTTGAGAGGATCCACCTTTGAAATGAGCTTGGTTGTATGACGAAGCATATAGTGGCAAAGTTTTTGAGTGGCGAAGACCACTGCCATACATGCTTTTTCCATAGGAGAATAATTGAGCTCATAACCCACTAAGGTTCGACTAATATAATAAATAGCTCTTTCTTTGCCTTCGTCATCCAATTAAGCAAGGAGTGCCCCCAGTGCTATGGTAGTAGCAGAAATGTATAGGATGAGTGGTCGACTAGGTACAGGTGGTACCAAGATGGGTAGCTTAGCCAAGTATTCTTTGATTTTGTCAAAACTCTTCTGACACTGAGGATCCCACTTGAATGTATTATCTTTTCGCAAGAGATGAGTGAATGGTTGGCACTTGTCTGCTAGTTGAGAGATGAAATGGCACATAGATAATATCTTTCCTTGGAGGCTGCGTAGTTGTCATAGTGTCTTTGGTGGAGGCATCTCTATGATAGCTTGTACTTTCTTGGGATCGATTTCTATGCCTCGTCTAGATAGAATGAACCCTAGGAGTTTGCTTGATGTGACTCCAAAGACACATTTCTTAGGGTTGAGCATTAAGCAGTAGTGTCCAATTCTATCAAAGATGCATTCCAGAACATCTAGGTGATCTTCCCTTTTTACTGATTTTGCCAGGATATCGTCCACATAGTCTTCAAGGATCTTGTGAGTCATGTCATGAAAAATGACAGTAATGGCCCTTTGATAGGTTGCCCCAATGTTCTTTAAGCCAAAAGGCATCATGTTATAGCAGAAGGTGCCCCAAGGGGTTGTGAATGTTGTCTTATGCTGATCTTCTTTTGCAATGTGGATCTGATTATATCTGGAAAAGTCGTCCATGAGTGACAACATCTCATGTCCTGTTGTGAGATCCACAATCATATCTATGTTTGGCAAGGGGAAATCATCCTTGGGACATGCCTTATTGAGATCTCTAAAATCTGTAAATATCTTGATTGATTTATCAGGCTTAGAGACGGGAACCATGTTAGAAATCTAGTCAAAATAGTCAATGGGGCGGATGATCTTGGCTTGGAGTAACTTTTCTAGCTCCACTTTGACAAGTAGTGCCACTTTAGGGTGCATCTTCCTGAGCTTTTGTTTGACAGGTTTGATGTTTGGGTCCACTACAAGATGGTGAACCACCAAGTTGGGGTCTAATCCCGACATGTGGGAGTAAGACCATGTGAATTTGTTGATGGATTCCTTCAATAAAGTGACAAGATCACTTTCTTATGCTTCAGTTACAGATGTTGCTATGTATGTTACGGGATTCTCTTTAGTACCCAGGTTGACAGGTTTTGCTTCTTTGATGAGAATCGATGACTGTTCAGACCTATAATCACGGATCAGAGGAAGAGGAGAATCTTCATCTTCTGGCACCTCAAAGAGGTTTTCACCAGGGGATACGCCCTTTGTTTTTACTATTTTATGATCAGATAGCGCCCCAGAGGGGTTTTCGCTAGGGGATCAGTTTTTCTCTTTTTTATTTTTATTTTCAATTTTTTTTGTGGCTGAAGTTCTCCTCTTCCCCAAAGTATGCCTTTGGGTCTAGTTTGTAGACATATGCTGAGTCTTGCCCCCTATCACTGCTTTGCTCAATTGCTCCCATGAAGCTTAGGAGCGTGTCCTCACTTTGGAACTCGTCAACATGCACGGCACTTAGTTGGTCCCAGTCTATGAGTTCAGGATGGTGAAGGGGAAGGTCAATGAAGAGGATGGAAAGTTGTTGTAGGACAACATTGCCCAGAAAGGTTTCATTGTCAAAAACATCATCATAAGCTCTCACAACTTTCTCTTCTGGGATATCTTCGATGTTAGCGATTTCGCCCAAGGATGGACAAGAGGCAAAGATGTTTTCATTGGTGCCACCATTCATGTCAGAGCCCATGCCAAGGCCTAGGTGCTTGTCTGGTCGGGTAGGTATAATAGGATCTTTCATTCCTTGCTCTGCATAACCAAGGCCACCTCCTTGATAGTTCCATTTTTTTGTCACCAGTTTGTGCGTTGCGGGGTACTTATCTTTAAAGTAATTGAGGCGACTTGTGTCCATGGGTGGTGGATCTTTATATAGCCATTGGTTGATGTTTGGTGTCATTTCCTGGCTAGTCAAAGTACCTTTTGAGATAAAAGTGGTAGGACCAAATTGTAGTGCCTTGGTTGTCTCTGATTCCATCTTGCTTAGATTAGGTTGATGGCCTTGAGTGTGTGGATCAATTGGTAGCGCTTCAATTGCGAAGGCATCAGATAAAGTGTACTCACCACAACCTTTGTTGTTGATCTTGACTATGGATAAGGTGGAGGAGAGGATTGTTTTTGGGTCTGAATGGGTTCGAGATGAGATGGCGACAGAAGTACCAATATCGATCCCAGGACAGTGATTGGAATGTGGAAAGGATGTTTCCAACGCATTACAGTATGCAAAGGGCTTGGGCTCTGCGCAGATGGTGATCTCAGTGCCGTTATATGGGAATTTGATGCACTGATGGTAGGTGGAGGGGACGGCTTGCATAGAATGAATCCATGGGTGTCCAAGGAGGATGTTGAAGGGAAGGTCAGGATCAACAACATGACATAATGTATCCTGAATAACTAGGCCCACTTGAATGGGCAATGATATGGTGCCTTCACAAGTACGCTTTAGATTGTCATATGCCTTTATTGTGATGACATCATTTGTTATATCAGCTTCAGTGCAACCCAATTGTTTTATGAATTTTAGAGTACACAGGTTTAGGGCCGAACCATTATCTATCATGACGCGTTTGATCACAAAATATTTAACCATGACAACAATACGGAGTGGGAGATTATGATCGGTTTCTTCTGAGGGTACGTCTATTGGTTTAAAAGAGACCCCACAAGGTGCAGACAATGTCCGACAAGGTTCTGGAATTCAGTGAGGTTGATGTCGCTGGGAACACGAGATTCTTGCAAGGCTTTATTGAGGATCTCTTGATAAGTGGGTGAAGTGCGGAGGAGATCCAGGATGGAAATTTGGGCTGGAGTATTCCCTAGGTGTTCCAAAATATTGTATTGGGTCCCAAAAAATGGGGCGGGACTGACACCTGCAACTGTTATCCTGCCTCTATGAGTGGTGATTGCGCATTGGTTATCAGCACCCTTGACATGGATGACATTGATGGAGGACTAGACTTGGGATATGCAGCCGATGAGATTATCGTAGTTGATATAGGCATTCATATAATATTTTATGTCGGTGTTTTCTCCTTGCTTACCCTTCCCTTGGTTAGAGGACTGCGTAGGATTGCTTGGGTCTGTACCTGAAGTGTGTTTAGGGAATGCATTTTGATAAATTTTAAGGCCCGTGTTTGGCGATGATTGAGCAGGAGAGTCCACTTTGATCTCTTTGCGGTCGATGAGATCCTGGATGTAATGTTTTAGCTTCATGCATTTGAGAGTGGTGTGTCCCTTAACACGGTGGTATTCACAGTACTCGTTGTCTTTATACCAGGCTGGCTTAGGTGTTGAGTCATCAAATGGCTGCATTTTTGGGTACACAACTTGATTGGCTTGGACCATTTTGCGGAAGATGACATCTATGGGTTCACCCAAAGGGGTAAACATGTGTTGTGTCGCATTTGAAGTGTGAGGCCTTTACTATCCATGCGGGACCGATATAGCATTTGTCTGATTCATAGGACCTTGGTAGTTGTGTTGACATGATGTTCCTAGAGGGGGATAGATAGTCGCACCTTGAGGGCGCATGTTTTGCTGGTAAGTCAGTTGGGAATACATGGGATTGGGCTATTGATACATGGGAGGAGGTTGAGGGTACATTGGTGGTGCTTGCTGATAAGTTTGGACAGGTGTATGAGGACTGGCTACCACAACCTGAACGTGTTTGGTGTCAGTGGCTCCGTCAGTTACTGCGTTCTTGTTCTTGTTCCAATACTGTGACTGATCATTGTTATGTTTATTAGGCTGGGATTCCTTGTAGTGCTTGATGGCACCGTCTTCTATGAGACCTCATTCAAGATCCATACCTTTGATCCTGATGTCTTGATAAGTTTGTATGCAATTCATGTGCATGTGATAGGCGAGCTTAGGATGGAGGTTGTTAATGAAGATTTTGATAATATGTTGCTCTGGGGTTGGTAGGACAACCTTGTAGTAAGGCCTTGCCAGCGCTGAAGATAATCGTCCAGACTCTCTCCTCCCTTTTGTTTGGAATTACATAGGTCAAGGAGTGAGAGTTCATTTTCGACGTTATGTGCGTATTGGGCCACACAATTTTTAGATAATTCAGTGAAAGTAGAGACTGTGCCATAGGGGATTTTGTAGAACCACTCGAGAGAAGTTCCTCCTAAGCTCTTGGGAAATAGTCTCATGAGGAAATTATCGCTATAGGCCACTTCTTGACATGCCATGTAGAATTCTTTCACGTGGCTCACGGGATCTCCCTTCCCCCGATATTTATCAAATTTAGGTGTCTCAAAGTGCTTGGGAAAGGGTATGGCAGTGATAGATCGATCAAAAGAATAAGGACACACCTCTTCAAACTTGAATGTTTTAGCCTCTGTCCCATATTTTAGCTCCTTGAGAGCATTCTTCATTTCCTCCCATTCATGATTGATTTGCAAGAGAGGATTGTTAATTGTGATTGCATAGTTTCCTTGAACCTGATATGGATCGAATGGCAAATATGGAGGATTCTGTGGGGGATATTGTGGTGTTTGATATGATGGTTGTTGGTCAACGTATATGGGTTGTTGTGGTGGAAGTTGCGGTTGAGGGGAATATTGTAGTGGAGGAGGTGTTGGCGCTTGATAAGATTGTTGCAACTGCTGGAAATATACTTGTACTTGTTGTGGCGTTGGATAGGTGGGATGAGCTTGTTGCGCACCTGTATAGGATGGAGGATAGGTGTTTTGCAGCGGAATGCCCCCAGTGGGAACACTGAATTGCTGTGGAAGTGGAATAGTTTGTGATGCAGCGGAAGATGGCATGGCTAGATAGTTGGCAGAATGAGTTTGTTGTTGCTGCATGGGTTGGATGAAAGGATTAGCAAACTTTTGCGTTGATTGTGCTATGAAGGGATTTGCCCCCTGCATTTGTGGTTGTAGTTGTTGTGTAACTTGGAGGGTGGACTACACAGCTGCAAGGGGGTTGATTTGTTGCTATTGTGCTTGGGATGTGAATGGGTTGGTGATTTGCTGCTGCAGTTGTTGTTGTTGGGATGATTGCTGGATGTATTGATGTTGTTGTTGGATAGGTTGCTGCTTTTGCTGGATAGGTTGCTATTGTTGGATAGGTTGTTGTTGTTGTTGTTGCTGGACAGGTTGTTGCTATTGGATAGGTTGATGTTGCTGCTGGATAGGTTGTTGTTATTGGATAGGTTGTTGTTGTTGCTATTGCTGGATTGGTATTTGGGGTATGACGAAGGGATTGGTGGATGGTTGTTGTATGGGGGGATTTGGATTAGTTTGCATTTGCGAAAAAATAGCTGGCACACGTTGCGGTTGCATTGCTAGTGGGGTGGGGAAAGTGGACCCGTGTGGAAATAAGGGTTGGCTGTAGGCATTGGTAGGTGGCATGCATGTGGTGAAGAAAGGCGGAATAGGAATGGAGACTTGGGTGCTTTGATGCTGCGAACTGGTTGTTGTACTTTGAATGGGCTGAGTAGGGATGGGTGGAATGGTGGTTTGTTGTGTGCTGATTGGTGGTGGTGGAAATTATGCCACAAATGTTGGGAATGTTTGCAAAAGTGGAGCTATTGTGACTTGAGGAGGTGCTTGCGTAGGGATGGGGTATTTCCTGTACTGCTGATGTTGGATCAAGAGGCAGGGCTCCTGAGGTAGATGAAGGTATCGTGTGCATGATGGAGGGTGGGATGGAAGGTTGGACTACTTGTGAGATAAGAGTTCCCACCTGTAGGGCTCGTTTAAGTGGATCAAAAAATTCATTTCTAGTGGGATGAGGACGTTCTCCTGGAAGTGCCATAGGTCGTGTGACAAGTGTGGGTATAATCCAAGGTGGGAGTTGAAGTCCTTGTTGCTGAATGTCCAAAAGTACCTGATTGTTGTTATGTCCACTCACGACGTTCACCATGTGGACATGTCCTAGATGATTGATAAACATCTCTATGGTACTCATGGTAGGTGTCTCATTAGTATCTACCCAGATATGTTCAATTTGATTGTTGGGCTGAGGCGCATAAGTAACCATGGCTTTGGTGTTGTCAGTCGCAGGATTAGATGAGCTAGTGACAAGATTAGGGTCCATGTTCTTCCTCTTCTTAGTGGCTTGTGTGATAGGTGGCATGAAATGACTACCCTAAGGGAATATGAGATGCAAGATGTAATGCAAAGATGCGCCTAGGAAGCTAAGGGTGATGATGCTAGGACTAGGATGTGTTTAAGATGATGGATGCGCGTCTACGGATTAAGGATGACTTGATATATGCAAGGATTAAGGGTTGCTTTTCCTAGTGTAGGGTCAAGTGGATATGATTGTCTACCTAAGACAGACTTGTGGTCTTCAGCGGATGAGATTCTTTGTTAATGTGAACCAACCTTTTGATCAAGGTGATTAGGTTACAAAAGACAAATGGGATTATCCTAAACAATGCTTAGTTTAAGGACATTCAAGGATGATGTTTGATTATGATGTAGGTTTTTAGCAACTCAAAAGGGGATGCAATACCAAGTGAGGGATGTGACCAAGGATGTTTTTAATGATGATTAAGATGATGCTAGACTGATTAGGATTGATTTGATTAATGCAGGATCATGCTAGGATGAGTGTGTGATGTGTTCCTAAAGATGCCAACCTAAGGGAGGTCCTAAAATGCAAGCTAAGTGAGCTTAAGAAGAGGAGGAACTTTCGTTTGTTGTGGTAAATCGACTAGTCATATTGTTCAAATCCAACAAAAGCAGAGTTTAGACAATATTTGCCCATGAAATGAGCAACCTTGTTGTTGTAGATCACTTTGTCAAATTCTTCTCATTTATGAATCTCTTGTTTGACGGAATCGATGATGTGTTGGTATTTGGTAGCTTCTCGGGTTGTGTTTTTCTGTTCTCTTTGCACGAGTGTAATGGAGTTTTTACCTTCTTATGATTCTTGGAATCGGTCATGTCCTATAAATAGATCTGATCTTGGATGAATATTTGTAGGTTTTTAGGACATATCTCATAAAAGACCAAATTCTAAAATTTAGAGCCCAAGGTAACCTTTGCAAAGGAGCGTTGTCTTGATAATCTGGCAACAGTTTGGATCTTGTTCTTATTTTCAATAGATTTGTTCCATGGCAAGAACCAATTTCAGCATAGTCAACCAAAAAATAACAAGCATGTGTCTGAAAACAATCCAACAAGGGACAAAGCAACCTTGAGGGATACAAGCACGTAACAAATTTGAAAGTTGGGTATTCCGTTTGTGTTTTGGATTTGCAAATGTTTTTCAAGCACTTCAAGCACACATCTACCTAAGGAATTGACTTCAATGAAATATTATATACCCATTGCTTGGTAGTCCTTCAACTCATACAACAGTGTCACCCCTGAAAGGGCGCCTGTGTTTTTGCCTTTTTCCAGGTATTGTTGTCGTGCTACGAAGATCTCTTTCGCAACACAATACCTTGGGACACATATGATGGGGATCTTGGGGGGAGATTCTTCCCTCCCCTCGCACTATAATAAATCACCGTTCAGAGGTGAATCGGGTAGCTTCTATTCTTAGAGTGTTTAGTAAGTGTCTCTGTTCGATTGTATCCTCTATGTCTGCACAAGCATGATTCAAGCATATAGCCCCATAGAGCATTTTGACAAAAGTGGTCGCGTAAACATGATTGAGACCGCGAGGCCACACTTAAGTTAGACGAGAGCCGAGTATAAACTCAAATGCCAATCGAAACCCGAGGCTTTAACCCCAAAGAGTAAATTAGATTAACGTGAGTTAGAGTGGTGTGGCTTACACCTCGTTCTCACGTGGGTCATTCTCGAGAGATTTTTTCCTCAACCGACAGGCCCATCTAAAGGATTAACTTGAAAAAAAAAATGGATTGGCGAAAAAAATGAGTCTAGATTTTTTATTTTCCCACAAGGGGAAAAGAGCATACTCTCCTATCCAGTATCGTTTTCTCCATAGACACGCAAGACAAGTTTGTTCTTTCCCAAAAGATTTAATTGTTTAACACAAAGCAAGTGTGTCTAGGTTTCTGATCTTCCCAAAAGGGAAGAGAGCATACTCCCCTAACACTTGTTTTAGATTAGACAAAAATATCCCACTAATTATTCTATGTGCCTAAAAAAAATCAAACTAAATGCTAACAAGCACGATCATTTGGTCGATTTAAATCAAGGCAACCTACAAGACAAGTGTGAGTAATCATATCAAGTTGTGTCTTTAGCAAGCGGTGTTGCAAGACAATTGGTTAGTAGTTTGAGATTTTCAAAATGTTTGACAAGTGATAAAGGTGATCTGCACAAAGAATTCACTTAAAAAAAAGATTTCATTAGCATAAGATATGAACTTTTGAAACTGAAAATGAAAGAGTAACTTTGAACATGTCCAAATTTTTGAAGTGAAATATGAATTAATAGCTTACCAATTTGAAAAGGTCTCTATGTCAGATTTCCAACGCTTTTTGAATCATTGAAAATAGAGTCTGTATGCAAAAGTTATGGATGTTTTGGTGACAGTGTCTCTGTTTGCATGCAGAGCCGCCTGTGTACAAGCAGAGCCACCCATCTGTCAGAGCCGCCTCTGTTGAAGCGGACACGCCTGTCTGTGAATCTGAACGTGTTTTTGATAAGAATAAAGATATTTTGATAAGGTTTAGGGATGTGGGTCCCACCGGGCGTGCTCGAATGTGTACGGTGAATTCTTCAATCTGTTGGGAGCAAGCTCAAACATAAAACGTTAGTGGGTTAGCACATAAAATCGATTCAAAAGCATATGAAAGAGCAAGCAAACAACAAATAAATCAACATAACATCAGATTGTACTAAAAATAAGTGAGCACCCTAGTTAACTTGTTTGATTTGTTCTTTTTGATGGAATATGGGTGTGCTCTCTCAAACACACAAAATAAAATGATCCCCAATGCAAATGCAAGATTGAAACAAATGAAGCAATTCAAGAGCTAGTATGAGGAACTAGTCTCAAATTCTTCAAATGATAATCTAAACTAACTATGAAGATGATATGCATGAACAAGATTAAATCTAAGATTCATTCACCAAATTGAAGCCTAACATGTGATATCTATGTAGATTAAGCTTAAAGACATGAGCATGAAAACTAGCAATGAACTTCTAAAGTAATTCTACCATAATAACAATGCAAATTGAGAGATAAAAAATGAAGAGGAGAAGGCCTCTATTTATAGATTTTTGGGAGAGAAGAGGAGGGGTTGAATGATGTGGCATCTATGTGGCATGCACATAAGAGCCACATAACATAGATGCCACATAAGGGACACATAGGCTTGAGGGGATGACCAATTTTGAGTCAAATATAGCATTTAATATTTAGTGGCTCAAGAATTCCAAGTTGGGGGGACAAAGGAATAAAGAGCTTTTAAGAGGAACAGGTGGCCATTTTGGACACATGGGCTTGGAAGGGATGGCTATTTTAGAGTCAAATATAGAAATAAATATTGAGTGGCTCAATAATTCCAAGTGGGGGACAAAGGAGTAAATAGCCTTTAAGAGGAATG
>MU227887.1:172498-186694 GCA_018584345.1 Thuja plicata
TATTAGACATGTTCTCTATATGCTTAATGTTAACAATCTATATTCTAAGTTCCTCTTAGTAGAAAGTACATTCTAGACAAATGAGAGATGAGGCCTTTATATAGGCCCCCAATTACAATGAGTGGCCCAGATTGAAACAATAATTGATGGCCCAAATTTCCCCACCTCAACCCTAATTAGGGTTAGGACAAGAAGAGAGAATCTATAATAAATGAGGGGGTCCATACAGACCAATAAGAAAGAAAACCTCCATCCAAGTGGGTAATAAATGCCCACTATGCATTCCCATTCAGCAAGAGAGTGGGGTGACATGCATGCCCACTATGCAATAAATTCATCTTTGCCTAGAATAACCTATGTTTGACTTCGTTCTTTGAATACCTGGAATCTGGTCAACATAGTCTCCAACTCTTCTATACTGATAATTGGCGCCGATTCCTGCTTGAATTCTAGAACTGTCATTGCTCGCTCAGACTTGCCCAAACTATTTTCCCAATCCGGCAATGAGTCTTGTGTTGTGTGCATGACATTTGAGAAAATGGAGAAATTCTTGAAGTCATCCTTCGTGAAGAAATTCAACAGAATGAATTCTTTCAGTTTGCTTTTTAGGTTACTTGTTATTTCATTCTTTGCTAATCTCAATGATAGCAACAATGCAACTGTGTTGGAGATCCCCTGCTGGATATTCTTGACAATCTTCATCAGCCGAATGGAGTCTTCGTTGAAATGCTCAAACATTTCCTTGGCCATGATCATTGTGCTGTATCACCGAGCAAAGTCATATGCCTCTCCTCTGATTACTCCACCATCAGCCAACAATTGTTTGGGAGTCTCCATTAAATCCTGTAGGTGTGAGATCACCTCATCTCGATAAATACGTTCATCCTCTCACGACTCATCCATGCAGTGAATTTGCGCCAAATCCTCAGCAAACCTGTATGCCTCATTCTAGATGCCTTCTATCCAAGCTTCTGCACTTTGGGCCTGTTTGATTCTTTCAATGCCTTCCATTGACTCAGCTGGAAGAACTGTAGTTGGAATGAAGGCTTGACCCTCTTCTGTCACTGGATGAGATAGGCTATTCAGATATTCACACAAGCCCTTATTCTCGCTTTTTCAGTTTGTGATTTTTCCTTTCTAGTTTCCAAATCTTTTCCTTCATCGCCTGTGCAAAATCATTAAATTCCTCAATAACTTACTCTCGAGAGGCATGTCCCAAATCCACCTCTGTCACATTATATTCCTCTCAAGGAAGCTAGTTCTTTGCTTTGTTAGTCCTAGGCACGGTAATCTGCAAAGTTTTGGATCCGGATTCTCCTTTGACAAATTTTGCAAACTTCTTGGCTTATCCTTTCTCCTCTGGCCTCTTAACTCGGTTTAGAATCTCTTGCAACTCTAATACTGGGTCAACCTCTTTCTCTTGACTTTTTTACAGCCTTTGCCTTAACCAATTTGGAATGGAAACACTCTGATTATTCCAGACTGACAACTTCTGTTGCCTCTGTACTGCCCTTACATCAATCTCTTCCTCGGCTATAGGACTTTTTGCTGTTGCCTCAGGAACCGCTACCTCTATAGTAGGAATTTTTGTCCCTAATGCAGGAATTTCTACTTCTATTGCAGGTTCCTCTGTCTCCATTTCTTGCTCTAAAATAGTGCCTCTCTTCTTTGGCAACATCTTGCTCTTTATTTCTTCCTTGGGTGAACTCATAGGCATTGATACTTTCTCTATCCTACACCGGCCTAGCCAACCGATCTTCTTGCTCTATCCTCCTTTTACCTGTCTCTACTTCTCCCCTGGGAAAGGATCCATCTCTTGCAAACTTGGAGTCCGACTAGGTGATGATGGAATGGTTGCCGACCTCTGCCTCTTCTGTTGGGGTTCTTTAATGTGAAGGTTAGGCCGACTTCTTGGTTGTACCTCCTAAGCAACACTCTATCCTTTTCTTCGTTTAGCACTTCCTGATGGGATTTTTCCTTCTACTATTCCTCTTGAGGGCTGCTTTGGTCTCTCATCCCACAACGCCTGATGACCCATCAATTTATATGTCAAGCTATCCTTAGCTACTTTTAGTCTGTCGATCTGCTACTCAACCCACCTATTGTGACCTTTCTACACACATCGCCCATTGCTATGGGACCCCCTTTTTTTCGGTCTGCTTGCCCTTTTTGGCTTGTGTGCTCTCTGTGGTTCTAGTGGTTGTCTCTTGGATTTCTAGTTCCTTGTATTTCAAATGATAGATTTGCCCAAAGCCTAGATTCAAAAGTCATTTCCCCACCTTTTAAAAAGCTTGGTTCTGAAATAAAGTGTCAAATTGAAAATCGTTTCGAAAAGGAACAACCTAAATATACGCAAATTAAACAAGATACCGAGGAATCAAATAAGAATTCAAAATGGAGAAAGAAGTCTTAAATAGTATAGTGAAAGGGCATTTTAAATGTTTCAAAGTAAAGGCACGATAGCATAGAGGATAGAGAGCTCAGGAATATGCTAAATCTGAAAGTACCTGCAAAAGGAGTTGTACAACAAGAGAGATAAGAATTTGAAGATACCGAAGAATCAAGTGCTATGAGAAGAAATCCATTTCCCTTCTCAAATTTCATCTGTAATTGAATTTGATCTTGGTAGGGGGGAACAAAAGGTTTCACAGAAGATGAAATCCGCAGTCAACAACAAAATGATATCACCGTCGGGAGCCCAAACGCTATGCAAATAAGGAGTTTAATTTCATTACAGGCAAGACAATGGGTGCCTGAGACTTGTTGGTGCAAGATAGACTTCAAATGTTATGGTAATATGTCTTCATTCGTAAGAGAAGCATGTGTGATGCCAAAATCCAACAAAGTAAAGGAAACGTCCATGGGAAATGCTGAAAGGAAAACTCACAGAGCGCCATTTTCAAGGAACGAGGGCAAACAACGAACATGAATGTCGATGATAAGGAGAATACGGGAAATGTTCCTCAATGATCATGCAAACAAGAACCAATTTGAGCTCCTTGAATAAACTGAGAATTTTTGAGAGAAAAGAGAAATCCATTTGCAAGGGCAGATTGAATGGAAAGGATAAACACAGTGGAAGGCAGTTTCGTCTCCATGCCTAAGTATGTGCGAGCACTAAGGAACGGATTCATCAATGCCTACTCCATGGCGCATTTTCACCATGCAAAGAAATGCTGCAAACGAAGAAAGTTCCGCCTCTACCTCCAAATCCCGCCCATGCGCAATATAGAGCGCAATTCAACTCAAATGGAGGAAAGTCAAACAAATAGAAAATCCACAACTACTCTCAAATCCCGCCCGCACATAAATAAGAGGCGCAATCCTGTGCTTGTCAGGGAATGTGAAACAAGTGAAAAATCCTTCACCGCTCCCGAATCCCGCTTGGACATAAGAAATGGCATAAGTCAACAGACTCTTTTAAAGAATGAAACCCTTCACCACTACCGAACTTTGTAAATATTTTAAAATCCATCACAAACACCGATATGCACTTGAGCGCACTTTCAGTAAGTGAAGGAATTTTTCAAATAAAGTGAAAATCCACGAGTGAGGTCAAATTGCGCCCAAGCGCAAAATTGAAAAAATAGAAATTTGGAAAAATTTTGAAACTTTGTGAGGTCAAATTGCGCCCAAGCACAAAATGGAATAAATCAGAAATTTGGAAAAATTTTGAAACTTTGGAAAACTTGAAAAAATTGCGAGCTTAAAAATTCTGACATCGTGAAAAATGGGAAATTCCTCGAAAATTGAAAAAATTGGAAATGTTAGAAAGTCTCGAAATTTCATAAAAAATTGAAATCTTGGAAGGAATCGGAAATTTCAAAAATATCTTAAATCTTGGAAACTTGCAAATCTTGGAAAATCCAAAATCTTGGAGAAATTGAAAATTTCAAAAATCCGAAATCATGAAAAGGTGAATTTCTCGAAAATTTGAAAAAATTCGAGATCTTGGAGAAATTTGGAAATCTTGGAGAAATTGGAAAAAAACTTGCAAATCTTGGAGAATCCGAAATCTTGGAGAAATTGAAAATTTCAAAATTCTGAAATATGAAAAGGTGAATTTCTCAAAAATTTGGAAAAATTCGAAATCTTAGAGAAATTTGGAAATCTTGAAAAAATTTGAAATCTTAGAGAAATTTGGAAATCTTGAAAAAATTTGAAATCTTGGAGAAATTAGAAATCTTGAAAAACTTCAAAAATCTTGGAAAAATGGAAAATGGCGAAATTGAAAAATTGGATTTTGGATGTTGGAAATAATTCAAATTGCCTAAGTGAAAGAATGTTCAGACCTTTTTTCAAACATGCACCCATGGGTGAAACAGAATGGTGAGGGATTTTGACGAATTTAAGAAGTGCGAAGCTTTGAAGAAAAGCGTTTGAAGTGAATTTCTAGAGAGAGAAAGGATCTTTCGTGGAGAGAGAAATTTTTTTGGACAGTTTCCTTCTAGAGGGACAAAAGTTTTATATTTAGGGTTCTATGAGTTTGAATTTTATTCCTAGTGTGGAATGAGATGTAAAGTGTCTTCTACTTCATTTCCTTGCATAATTCTTATGTTCGAGGAAGACACTCTTGTCCGAGGGTTCCGGTTCTGATGTTAAAGACTTAAGCTATCCAGTTCAAGACATTCAAGTTTCGAGGCTTCATAAATCAAAGTTCAATCCGAAATTCCAAGACTAGGGCAGAGATAGTTCTATGTGAAGAAGTCGGGCAGAATGACTGGATCATCTCAAGTCATCAAGAAGAAGAAGAATCATCAAAGATGGAAGTTATTTTAAGGCGCACCCTCCATCATCACACGTCATCAGAAACTGGTGCTTGAAGGAAGGCATGAATGTGAACACTAAATCATCGACAAAGGAGTTCGATGCATTTTCAGAAGATAAATTCTTAGGAAGGATAGAGAGCACACCTAGGCTCCGACTATTGATTACAGAATATGGAGAAGATAATGAGGTATTGTTCATGGAAACAAGTTTGGGATCATATGTGCCCAAAATTGGAGAAATTTTGATGTTACAAGGTTAAAATCAAGGAGGGATGTCCAGAAGTGATTCCCAAGTTCACTAAAACATCGGTCGATGATGATCCAGAGTCATCACTGAATGAGGGGATGTTTGAAAATTTTAAGAACTTTGTCCTAAGGAGTGTTAAGCAAGAAATTGAGTTGGGTAAAGATGCTTGCATTCAAAACTTGTTGTTACCCAATTGGTGCAGAATTCACAATGCTTTCCACTTAGAAATTTCATGCACACTATGTAAAGCCGCAATTGCACAGGTATAAAAGATGGTCCCACAAGCGTCAATAACAAGAAATGTTGGAGAGATCATCGATGTTGAAAATTCACCGCACGTGGCAATTCTGGAGCGACAATATAGAGAAGTTGAAGAAAGTAAAGATCAAAAGTTTCAAGAAGAGCATGAGAAAGAGAGAAGAATCAGGATCTGAATCCTCCCATGCACAAACTGACGATCAAGCGTGGACACTATCATTTGATGGATCCAAGTCGAAGAAAGGAAATGGAGTAGGCATTGAGCTTGTCAGTCCGAATGGAGAAACTTATTTGGCAGCGCACAGATTATAGTTCCCACGCATAAACAGTGTCGCTGAGTATG
Source organism: Thuja plicata (assembly GCA_018584345.1). Taxonomy (NCBI): domain Eukaryota; kingdom Viridiplantae; phylum Streptophyta; class Pinopsida; order Cupressales; family Cupressaceae; genus Thuja; species Thuja plicata. The sequence goes on from MU227887.1 coordinate 178,116, forward strand.
AATCATTAGTTATTGGAATGCCACTTGCTATCCAAAAGGGCGTCAAGATGCTGCATGCGCGCGGAGACTCAGACATAGTGGTCGGACAAGTTCGGAAACAATATACGTTTCATGACAAAAGATTGGGTCGCTACCGCAACAGAGTTTGGAACTTAATTGAAAGCTTTGACGCTTTCAACATTAAAAGGATATGTAGAGAAAACAATCCAGTTGCAAATTCACTAGCCCAATCTACAAGCTCATTGGAACTACTGGCCAAGGAGTGTGTGAAGAAATTCACAATTGAGCTAACTTCAGTACCATCAATTCCCGACAATGTTACAAATTTCTAGGTGTTTAAAGATGACAAGCATAGCCTCGATTTTCTGACAAGTTGGAGGGTCTTTGAAGCACAAGTCATCGATGAAGGAGAATCACAACAGACAGTTTGAAATTGATAAAATCATGAATTTAAGGACGATCACCATTCCTAAGGGAATGATAGAGTTGGAAAGAATTGACTCTGACAGACTGAGTGCCCTCAAGTACCAGACATCTGATGGAGGTGAATGCGAAAAGATAAGTATAGGAACAAAAGAGGATGTTAGGAATGTCTTCATTGGGAAAGTCTGTACTAAAGAGAGAAGGAATCCTGAATTTGATGAAAGAATTTCGAGATGTGATTGCATGGGGATATGAAGATCTGAAGACTTATGGCACATCCCTCATCACACATACAATCCCACTCAATCCAGGCAGTAAACTGTTCCGACAGAGATAGAGGCCGATAAATCTGATGTTGGAACCATTGATTCAGCAAGAAGTCAAGAAGTTACTTTCAACAAGGATCATCTTTCCAGCTAGACACTCAACGTGGGTCGCCAACCTGGTTCGTGTTAGGAAGAAGAATGGAGAAATAATATTATGCGTGGATTTTCGGAATTTAAACAGAGCATCAGAGAAGGACAATTATCCGGTGCCATCCTTAGATGAAGTGATACAAGTTGTGAATGGGTCTCAGATGATGTCATTTTTAGATGGTTGGCAAATGCATCATTATATACATGGATAATCTCACTGTGTTTTCCAGACGCAAAGAAGACCACATGATTTGAGAAGAATTTTTCAGAGATGCAAAAGGTATGGAATTTCACTAAATCCATAGAAATGCATGTTCGCTGTCACTGAAGGAAAACTATTGGGACATGTGATCTCTGAACGCGGAATCTCAATTGACCTTGAGCGCATTGAAGCCATCTCCAAGATTGGTCTACCAACTAGTCAAAAAGAGTTGAAATCGTCTTGTGGAAAAATTAACTTCGTAAGGAAGTTCATCACCGGATTCGCCGAGATAGTCAGGCCACTGAATGATATGTTGAAGAAGGGTGCAAAAATAGATTGGACACCAACATCAAAGAGAGCGTTCAAAGAAATCAAGGAAGCTATCGTGGATGCTCCTGTCTTGGTCAGCCCAGATTACACCAAACTATTTTACATATATTCCTTGGCTTTAGAATACGCCTGTGCGGCTATCCTCACTCAAAGATCGGAAGAGAAAGATGAGAATCCTATTGCATTTATGAGTTCTCCACTGAAGGATGTAGAATTGAGATACCCGAACGTTGAAAAACAAGCCTATGCCTTGGTGAAGGCAATTAAGAAATTTAGACATTACATTTTGATAAGCATAGTGTAGGCAATAGTTCTCGATGCCGCAGTAAAAACCTTGTTAATGCAGAATGAGTTAGGAGAAAGACACACATCACCCATTGGCATGGGACCCCCTTTTTTTGGTCTGCTTGCCCTTTTTGGCTTGTGTGGTCTCTGTGGTTCTAGTGGTAGTCTCTTGGATTTCTAGTTCCCTGTATTTCAAATGATAGATTTGCCCAAAGCCTAGATTCGAAAGCCATTTCTCCACCTTTTAAAAAGCTTGGTTCTGAAATAAAGTGTCAAATTGAGAATCCTTTTGAAAAGGAATACTATCCACACAAACTTCGAATTTCTACTGCAAAGGCCTAAATATACCCAAATTAAAGAAGATACCGAGGAATCAAATAAGAAGTTGAAAGTGTTGTTAGGCAATTTTGAGGCTTTTCCTCAAAGAACACTCAACGTACACGGAAGGAAATTTAAACTCGATCAAGCCCGGATACTCCAGTGGTTGTCTAAGCATCAAAAAGTATGGAGAAAGAAGTCTTAAATAGTACAGTGAAAGGGCATTTAAAATGTTTCGAAGTAAAGGCACGATAACATACAGGATAGAGAGCTTAGAAATATGCTAAATCTGAAAGTACCTACAAAAGGCGTTGCACAACAAGAGAAAGATAAGAATTTGTAGATACCGAAGAATCAAGTGCTATGAGAAGAAATCCATTTCCCTTCTCAAATTTCATAGAAGATGAAATCCGCAGTCAACAACAAAATGATATGACCGTCGGGAGCCCAAACACTATGCAAATAAGGAGTTTAATTTCATTACAGGCAAGACTATGGGTGCCAGAGATTCGTTGGTGCAAGATAGACTTCAAATGTTACGGTAATATATCTTTGTTCGTAAGAGAAGCATGTACGATGCCAAAATCCGATAAAGTAAAGGAAACGTCCATGGGAAATGCTACAAGGAAAACTCACAGAGTGCCATTTTCAAGGAATGAGGGCAAACAAGAACCAATTTGAGCTCGTCGATGGAAATAAACCGAGATTTTTTGAGAGAGAAGTCCATTTGCAAGGGCAGACTGAATGGAAAGGATAAAAATAGTGGAAGGCAGTTTCGTCTTCATGCCTAAGTATGTGCGAGCACTAAGGAACAGATTCATCAATGCCTACTCCATGGCGTGTTTTCACCATGCGAAGAAATGCTGCAAACAAAGAAAGTTCCGCCTCTACCTTCAAATCCTGCCCGCGCACAATACAGAGTGCAATTCAACTCAAATGGAGGAAAGTCAAACAAATGGAAAATCCATGACTGCTCTCATATCCCACCCGCACATAGATAAGAGGCGCAATCCCATGCTTGTCAGGGAATGTCAAACAAGTGAAAAATCCTTCACCGCTCCCGAATCTCACTCAAACATAAGAAATGACGCGAGTCAACGGACTCTTTTAAAGAATGAAATCCTTCACCACTACCAAGCTGCGCCCAAATTCATTCTTGAGCGTGTTTAGATGTGCGCCCAAATTCATTCTTGAGCGTGTTTAGATGCAATAAACGGAACTTTGCAAATATTTTAAAATCCATCACAAACACCGAAATGTACTTGAGCACACTTTTCAGTAAGTGAAGGAACTTTTCAAATAAAGCGAAAATCCATTAGTGAGGTCAAATTTCGCCAAAGTGCAAAATGGAAAAAAAACAGAAATTTGGAGAACTTGAAAAAATTGCAAACTTAAAAATTCCGACATCGTGAAAAATGGGAAACTCCTGGAAAATTGAAAAAATTGGAAATGTTGAAAGACTCGAAATTTTGGAAGATTGAAAAATTGGAAGCCACTTAAAATTCTGAAAAAACTCGAAAAAATTGAAATCTTGGAAGGAACGAAAATTTTGAAAAAATCTTGGAAAGCTGCAAATTTCGAAAAATCTTGGAAACTTGCAAATCTTGGAAGTCTTGAAGATTCCAAAATCTCGGAGAAAATTGAAAAAATGGAAGATTTCAGGAAAAATGGAAAACTTCGAAAAAATCCAAAATCTTGGAGAAATTGAAAATTTCAAAATTTCAAAATCATGAAAAGGCGAATTTCTCAAAAATTTGGAAAAATTCGAAATCTTGAAGAAATTTGGAAATCTTGAAAAAATTGGAAATCTTGGAGAAATTTGGAAATCTTGAAAAAATTTGAAATCTTGGAGAAATTGGAAATCTTGGAGAAATTTGGAAATCTTGAAAAAATTTGAAATCTTGGAGAAATTGGAAATCTAAAAAAAAATTTGAAAATCTTGGAAAAATTAAAAAATTGGAAATCTTGAAAAACTTAAAAAATCTTGGAAAAATGGAAAACGGCAAAATTGAAAAAATTGGAATTCGAATGTTGGAAATAATTCAAATAGCCTAAGTGAAAGATTGTTCAGACCTTTTTTCAAACATGCACCCATGGATGAAACATAATGGTGAGGGATTTTTGAGAATTTAAGAAGTGCGAAGCTTTGAAGAAAAGCGTGCAAGTTTTGAAGTGAATTTTTGGAGAGAGAAAGGATCTTTCGAGGAGAAAAATTTCTGGAGAGTTTCTTTATGGAGGGAGAAAAGTTTTGTATTCAGGTTCTATGAGTTTGAATTTTATTCCCAGTGTGGAATGAGATGTAAAGTGTCTTCTACCTTATTTCCTTGCATGATTCTTATGTTCGTTATTTCATTTTGTAGGAGGACGAATTCTAGTTTCGGATGTTTGAGGAAGACGCTCTTGTCCAAGGGTTCTAGTTCCGATGTTAAAGACAAAATATTTCGTGCCTGCCACCACTTTGATTTTGTTGAAATGATCATAATCTGGCCTGGCTAGGAAATGTGTCAGATGGTAGAAATGCTACTCTAATTTTTTGGCCGCTGGCAAACAAGGACACATCTCAACTTCTCTTATGGAGATTAGGAATTCAAGTCCCAACTTCCTCTTCTAAATTCTGTCGTAAATTGTTAATTGTCAAGCGACTTCCAGCAGGACCATCTTATTAGTGGGATATCTCGGAAGTTTATATGGCTGTGCAGAAAATCATTGCTCCGGCTAACAGTCTCATGTGCAATCTCTTTTGCAGAGTCCTAACAATGCCCATTGCAAAAGCATCGTTGACTTCGACATAATCATCCTTGACAAACAAATGCAACTGAGGATAACATTCATGTACTTTTAGGCATTGTGAACCACTTCCAATTGCTGCTTTGCGTCTCAACCCATCATACTTTGTCGCTCAAGCCAACATGTGAATTACATAGGAGCTCATGTCGAATTTCCTTGACTGCTCGAAATTCACAAGTTGGTCATTCAGGTTATCACTTATCCATCCCAGCCCAATCCATGTTGAATCCTTCAACTATCTGTTCGATGAAATACCACATCAATGACTCAAACTGATAGGACTGTGGAATCCCGAATATTTTGCTCAGCATCATTGACTAAATCACTGTATCCATGCTGGAGATCGAGCCAGACTAGCTCCTTAGACAACTTGGAATAGTGGGCTCTATTCCTCAACCATTTACTGTTTATCACACCTTCAGAATGTTGAATCCTAGCGGTGAAAACTCTAAGTGCCTGCTTCTTTGATTTCAATACCATCGTCCGATATGTAGGAATTCTGAATGCCTCTGAAATTGCTGGTAGAGAGAGATCTTCTATAATCTTTCCATGTGGATCCTTGATTGTTCTGTCATCTGGATGGTAATGCCTTGAGCATTCAACTATTAGTTTTGCATGTTGGAAAGTTGGAAGAAAGCCAGATGTAGCTACGATCCCACTCTTTACAATCTGAGTAGCCAAGTGTGTAGGATCATGATCTTTGTATCCGAACATCCTCCTGCTGAACTTGCTCATGTCTAGGCTTCCAAGGTTCGTGTCACCAACAATTTTGATACAATTTTGGATTCAGGATAGAATCCTCTCTGCTCATTCTTGATCAGTTGCTTTCTACTCAAACTTGGAATAGTGGGCTCTATTCCTCCTCAACCATTTACTGTTTATCACGCCTTCACAATGTTGAATCCTAGCGGTGAAAACTCTAAGTGCCTGCTCCTTTGATTTCAATACCATCGTCTGATATGTAGGAATTCTGAATACCTCTGAAATTGCCGGTGGAGAGAGATCTTCTATAATCTTTCCATGTGGATCCTTGATTGTTCTATCATCTGGATGGTAATGCCTTGAGCATTCAACTATCAGTTTTGCATGTTGGAAAGTTGGAAGAAAACCAGCTGCAGCTACAATCCCACTCTTTACAATCTGAGTAGCCAAGTGTGTAGGATTATGATCTTTGTATCTGAACATCCCCCTGCTGAACTTGCTCATGTCTAGACATCCGAGGTTCGTGTCACCAACAATTTTGATACAATTTTAGATTCAGGATAGAATCCTCTCTGCTCATTCTTGATCAGTTGCTTTCTGCTCAAACTTGTTCCTTTTGGTTCCGCCATTCCCCTTTCCTGCAAACTAGAAATTAAACATACATAAGAGCATGCAGGAAACGAAAAAGCAAGCAAACCAAATTTCATCCATAAACTTATTCATTCAAGTGTGTTTGAGGGCTATTGGCGGATATTTCCATTTTTTAACATTCCTCGACTTTGCCATTTCCGCGTTGGGCGCGTTTGAGGAGTAGTGAGGGAGTTTGTCATTCAAAATTCCTTGAGTTGTGTAAATATGCGCCCGAGCGCATATGGTCCTCCATTGTGGACTACCTTTTAGGTATTCCTTCATTATGCTTGTTTTGCGCCTAGTGCGTTTGAGTAGTTATAGACTTTCTCAACCAACGTTTCTACAAAACGAAATTTGCATTCACGGGGATATCCAACTGTCTTTGTTGTGCATGATTCGATCTACGGTGGGCTTTTACTATTTAATGATTCCTGAGCATGGTGGGCTTTCTCATTGGGGATTCTTCTTCAAACAATTTCCTTGATTGCTTGTGTTTTGTGCTCAAAGCGCATATCTCTGAAACTTTCTTGACTTTCCTTGCATGTCGTGTATATGCCCTCTGCATTCTTGGAACACATTTCATCTTATCCCAAGCAATACTCTGATTCAAATTCAGACCGATTTGGTCATCACAAAAGGACTATGCTCGTGAGTGCTCAAACAGGTCGATTGGAAGCTTTCGTGTTGCCAACATGCCCTCCGTTGCTATCTTGTATGAGATTATGCTTGGCCCTTTCTTATGGATCGGGATTTCCTGAAGGTGAGAAGAGATAGCGCTAAGAGTGCATTCCAAGCATGACCGCGAATTTTGTTTACATCTAGACACGTTCTATGAGCGGTGATGGTCGCTATTAGTTCATTCGGTAGCAAGTTTCTTATATACCCGATGCATATGGACTGGCGAATGTACTCCTACTAAGTTGCCGATTCGGGTGCGGATGCGAGAATCGGGTGCGCGGATGCGTGAATTTTTTTTGGGGTATGCGGATGCGTTTATATATATATATACTATATATTATTATATATTATATATGCAAAGAAATGCAAGAAATATACAAAAACAAATCTTTTAGGGTTGTTTTTGTGGATGCCTGCTGGATGCCTGGGATGAGCTTCCGGCAGGCACCCACAGGGCATCCACCTCTGCTCCCACATCCGCTCCCGCATCCGGCCCTTACCTGGATGCATCGGTATCACAGTACTCCTGCCATTGGAACCTTTCCAGAATCCCCTGATTCTGATGCGGCCCTTACCTGGACACATCGGTATCTCAGTACTCCTGCCATGGGAACCTTTCCAGAATCCCCTGATTCTGATTGCAAATAGGTCTTCTGAAGAAATCTACAATACTGAACTTCTCAGCATGTGGGATCTGCATACTGCATACACTTGTAGAAGGTATACTGTGCAATTTTTTGAAAAGAGGACTGGTAACTCTGTGATGGACTTCAGGTATTCAATGAAATTTTTCCATGCTGTAGTCCTAGCGTTTATTGTATTTGGAGTTTGATTTAGGCATTGGAAGCAATTCTTTGATCCAAGTATTTATTCCCTAAATACTTCATGAAATTTTTTAGCACCCTATAAACCGGAAACTTCAAACTTTGAAATAAATTTTCATCCTTGGTAACGTTATCTGTTGGAGCTGCTGGGCGTAGTTTACACACGCAGGAAAATTTTGGGCATCTTGCATCATTGTTACATTTCTCCACATTTCTTGGATCTATTTTTAGATAATCACTGGATTATTCAAACTTTGACGGAATTTAGAACTCCTCCCTTTGTATTCTGGATGCGCTTCTAGGAAGAAAAAAAGCCTCTAGACATGTTCTATGAGCGGTGATGGTCGCTCTTAGTTCATTCTGTAGCAAGTTTCTTATATACCCGATGCATATGGACTGGCGAATGGACAGGTCCTATATTGATAGTCTACTGATGTTTTTGAGAATTTCAAAACTATGGAAAGCATTTTTTTTTAAAAAGTAAATGAAATGGTAAATATGGAGTATTAAATTAAAAGGTGAAATCATGTGGGAAGGGATTTTGATTATTAAATTATTAATATTGTTTTTCCTGATACCCGAGAAAGATTTTGTTATTTTCTATGCAGGCCAACCTAGCAACATAAACATACTAATTGCATTTTCGTAAGATCTCAGTTCTAATCATTTTGCTAAAAGCAAATGTATTGACCATGGATGGACATAGTCAATCAGTAACTCAAGAAGATGATAAATCAGTAACTCAGAAGATGATATTCAAAACAATTGATTATTGTTTTTTTGAAAGTAATTTATTTTGTTGATTGACAAGAAGCATCTTTTAACTAATGGGTGGTTGATATTCACCAAGAAGGTTTATAGAACTAACAATCACTGTGGGGCTAGGCCTCAGTCTTTAGCCTCCTTATTACAAATTTATGTCATACCTAAAACAGGGAAATCATGATTCATTATCAGTTTAATTATCCTCCATTGTCTTAGCAG
>MU227887.1:186794-197411 GCA_018584345.1 Thuja plicata
ACTATTCATTATAGATTCTATATATAAATACAAATATATTTTTGTAGAATCAATCAATCACCAAGGCAATTGCATTCTACTACATATTAGTTTATACATTATCTTCAGATCTACATTTCTTAACAACTTTGTCATTTGTCCTCCCATCACATTCTTTTTGGAGAAATCCACAATAGACAATTTAAAACTAGCCAAAATTTGGGTAGATTCCTGGCTTTTCTCACCTCCCTCCTTAGTCGGGGTATCTTTACCTTTGTCTCTATCTAAGCTGTCCTCCTTAATTTTGATTTTTTTTCCCTTTCTTTTTTTCATCGCTACTTCCTTTTTTCCTCCCTTCTTCCTCCCTTGAATCCCCCTCTTCATCTTCAATCTCCAGGTATCTCTTCCTGATCGCCTTCTGTTTAACCTGTGTGTTGGATGCAATCCTATGGGACCTCCTCCTGCTATCATTGTCTTCCTCGCCCTCCTCCGAGACAATATGAATTTGAACTTCTCCCACCAGACCAACTTTGTCTTGGTGAGAGTTCTTGGGCTTATTCTTCGCGGGAGTAGGCATTTTCGAGGACGAGGTAGGTTGAGACCGAGAAGCCACAGTCTCACTAGGATTATTAGCAGTGGGGGTATTAATTTCCTGCAAAGTAAGAAATCTAGGAGGGCACAAGGCACGATGGAAATTGTAAAGATGCAGAATGAGGCCTTGGTGGAGAATGCATAAGTTTTCCTCTAGCGAGTGCAGTAGAAAAAAAGGGAAGGAAATTTATTCATTGTACCGAAAATGGTTTAATAGAGGGAAGTGATAGTTGTAACAAGTCCCAAACCGACCTTCTAGGGTTAGATACTTCATAATAAACAAGCATACCTCGTTCCAGGGATCGGGCAACTCATCGCGTTTGAATCCACCACGAAATTGAACATGAATCTCTGTCTTTTTGAAAAATCTTTTGACGCTCGCATCATCTCTGCTCTTAGACACCTTCTTCCACTTCCTTCCCTCCATAGATAACCTCGTGGCTTGGGCAATAACCTCTTCATTGATTTCGAAAGCTATACCATTAATGGTAACCTTGTGCTCCTCCCAAGAGTCCACAAGCTGCATAGAAATCAGCTCATCACTTCCCTCCATGGCTTCCATGTAAGGGTAAAGACCTCCTTCCTTCAAATACGTAACAACACACGGGTTCTTGAGAAACCCAGCTTCAATTTTGGGTACTAAACAATGACAGAGAATTGTAATAGAGTTAGTCTGTATTTTGGATATATCTTTGATGTGAGCATGAGTTATGACATACAAGCTTAAGGCATGGTAGAATACTCTTTGGAGAATTTTGTTTATGATTCTTGGGTCACTATGTTGTTGGTGACATCAGCTGAAGTGTGTGATCTTGCGAAGATCTATTTGAGGCTAATTGGAGAAGTGTAACGTGTCTGGAAGGTGGCGAGCATGGATTTCAAATTCTTGAATGCATCTAATGGATTATAATTAATGTTTACACGTGTGAGGTATTGTGTGTATCTTAGCAAGTATCTATTTTATTATTTATACATTGGGGAAGTCTTAAATGGCCGACCTAAGTGATTATTATAATATTGTATAAAGGAGAGATATTTTCTTATTGAAAAGGTGTGGATAAGTGTATGTACAATATGGAAGTTGCAAGCTTGTTTCTGCTGGACGTAGAGCAGATTTTTTGATTGAGAGACTTCATTGGAACTGACCAAGCAAAGACAGTTGCTATCAAACAGTTCATTGGATTGTATATTTCATATATATTTGTATCTCGAACAGTAAGTCCCGAAGGTGGATTTAACCTTATTTAGGCAGTGTGCCTGTTGTTACTTTTGACTCCTAACATGGTATGTCCTTTAATAGGCACTGTGTACTTTATGCATTAAAAAGCTCCTAACAAGGCTAAATCTTTTAGTAGGGATACTATACTCTCAGTACATTATTTGTGGGTGCTAATTCTCACCGAGGTTTTACCTTTAATAGGGTTTCTCGACAACAAAATATTATTTTATGGTGTTATGCTTACTGTGTTATCATTTGGATTAAATATTTGGTTTACAAAGTTTAACGTTTTATAATCCCACTCACCTGATTCACCCCCCCCACAGTTGTGTTGGTGGGCTGTTATTCCTAACAATTGGTATCAGAGATCAATTACTTAATGTAAATCTGAACACTTCAAGAACAACACCATAACACAAGTATTTTGTTGTTGAGGAAACCCTGTTAAGGGAAAAACCCTGGTGGGAATTAGCACCAACAAGTATTGCACAAAAAATATTGTATCCATGTTAGAAGATCTAGCACTATTAGGAGATGATTATTATAATCAATTTTAGTCCTTGTTAAAGGAAAGACCCTATTAAGAGTCTTCTCAACCCTATTAGGAGTTGAATGAAATGATGAGCTCACTACCCAAGCACATTGCCCAAAGTGAAGGCTAAATGCACCTTCTGAAGGTTAAACCCACCTTCTGAACTCATTGTCCAAAGAGAAGTATAGAAGTATACTTATAATAGTGAATTGGTTGATAGTAACTTGCTTTGCTTATACAGTTACAATGAAGTACAATACATATATAACTAGCAATCGCACCTTAGTGTGCAATTGGAACGTCGTAGAGTTATGGAAAGGTCATTTAAGTATTTGTTCCTTTGTTTGTCACTTCCTCTCATCCTCTCTAGATCTCCTTATATCTGTTATGAAAAGGTTATTTAAGTATTTATTTCTAGGTTTATATTAATGTTATAGTTAACATCTTTAATAAATACGAAAACATAATAATAATTCTTAGAAACATGTATCAAATTGATTTATAAAGATTAGTTCAATATTGACTTAATTGAAAATGGTTGTAAGGGGAACTTTGGCTTCACGCTTAGGTATCACATTAGGCAATTATCCATACAATTGTTTTACCTCTCCATTTCCATAGTTTAGTTGTCTTTCAGATTTTTACATTGTTACATTGTCTTTTCCAACTCCAACTGCGGATTTCAAATGTTATTTCAATCATCTCTATATAGAGTGACATGTATTCTTGACACCAAGAAAATTTTAAAGGAGGCGTGTGGCTTTCTGTGCAGAATTTAGATGAACCCTTGTCATGTCAAATGCTTATGACATTTAAATACTATATAAAGTCGGACATGTGTGGTCTTTGGATCCTCTCACTTTTTCATATCCTACATAAAAAAAGGTCTGAAAAAGCTCTACAAATTTCACCTCAATTTGTTGGTCTCATAGACTGCATGCTCTTGAGGACGTTGGTAGATTTGTGTGATCTGGACATTTAATTTTCCCTTCTATAGATGCCTTATGAGCAGGATCATAGCGATTCAATCGTCTTTTTGGGTAATCTTGAATATGATCTTTTTTTTTAATTTGGTCATTTATGTGTTATTGCAGTTTGCATCTGTCATGATCTAGTGATGTATGGTCGAGGTAATGGATCGTCTTGCAGTTGCACATTAATTTTGAAAGTGTGGTTTATACTTGTCGTTGCGGTTGAAGGATGGAATAAAATGATGATAATGGGGATTTATTCTTTCCTTCCACACAATTCAAAAGCCAATTAAGTGAATAAAAATTCTGTATTTATATTCCATGGTGCCTAAACTGGACATGAATTGGTATTCATTCAACATTCCAAGACGCCTCTGCAGACAGTTGAGGGGGAAAAACACCTCTTTCACTTTCACAATTATTTGGATTTCAATTTGTTTTCTTTGAATTTCGATTGCTTTTGTTGGTGGATTTGTAGATTTTTTCAGATGGAGTGTTCTACCATGGCAGTAAACAAGGGAGCAATGGCAGTGGCAAGAAAGTAATCCTGTGGCAACTTTGGGAATTTTTTCTTCGTCATCACTGAGATGACTTGCAACGAATTCTGTGTATCATGATTGGAGCCATTTGCAATATTACGCTGGAGCTCTTAAGGCCTATTGCGGAAAGAAGATTAAATTGCAAAATCAAAAGCTCAAGGGTCTCTCTACTTTGCACGATGGATCTTTGTCAGAAAAGAGAGCGACCAATCTTCTGGAATTAGTTTCCATGGATCTTGTGGCCCTGTCAAATAAGATTTATGGGAGTGGAGATGCAGCTTAACCACTCGTAGAACAAGTCAGGTAAGAAATTTTCTCGGTAATTATAAATTCTTATACCAAATTCTATTTCCCTCACAATTGCAGACGTTGCAGCCATTGCCAAAAGGCCCAAGGTACGAGTAAAGATGGATGCAGAGGCCGTCAAGTCTCGAGTGGAGGAGAGCTCGAATTGAGTGGTTCACCAGATGTGCAAAGGCACAGACACTTATGGAGTCACCACCTGATTCAGAGTCACATCTCACCGGCGCACAAACTAGGGAGCCCAGGTGCAGATTGAACTCATTCATTTTCTCAATGCGGGTGTACTATTAGAAGGAACCCTTCACGTGTTGCACATGGTGGATAAGATCAGATGAGTTTTTCTATGCCTAGGCTACGTGTAAAGTGGAAAATGATGAATGGTGGTGATGATTTGAATGACAGTCATTCACCTCTCCACCACTTTCAACCGTCCATCGCACAAAGCAGGCCAGGGATTTCCAAAATGGAAATGCCTGCGGCGTAATTAGTGCTTTACTTTCAACACAACTCACATTCACATGCTTGCAACATCCAATACATCCAATCCATATCTTTACATGTCAAGACATTTCTTTACTTTATACAAGTTACAATAAACAATTAGGTCGGCGTGTTAAGAATTTCCCAATGCATAAACAATTACATAGACCCTTGCTAAGACACACGCGGTACATTGCACAAGTGTTTATCAAATATAAATCATCAATTACCCTCCAAGATCCATAAATCACCCTCGCTAATCATTAAGCACGTTACACCTTTGTAGTCGGCCTCAAATAGGTCTTCGCTAGTCTATATGCTTCAACTGACGTCATCAGGGATCCAACGACCCAAGAATCACAAAGAATTTTCTCCCATGTATCTTCTATCATGGCTTAAGCTTGCATATCATAACTCATGCTCGCATCCAAGTTATTCCAAAAACTCAGAGACCATTTCCGTCATAATACTCTGACACTGCACTGTGACTAGTCTTTACCAAAATACCTATAACTCATGCAAATATATAAGATCCAAAAACTTTATACATAAGGTATACACTCATCGCTCTACACTAATTCATGTTCGCATATTCTGATATGTCATACAATGTCTATGCGCACCTGTCAAACTCCCATAAAACTGTGATAACCAATCTTTCTGAGACTGCTACTATATCCAACTAAAACATATGTTGACATCAATGACAAAACATGAATGTCAACACCTCAAAAACAACAATTCTGACAATCTCCCCCTTTGGCATTGATGGCAACATATGTGAAAATCCATCAACCCAAGAGTAGTCTTCTCAATACAACTTTCTCAATATCCTCTTCATAGCTCCCCCTAAAATAGTAGGGATTTTTCACTTGTATCTCTCCCCCTTTGACATCAATCACAAAGGGTGTCGTAGCTCTTATTCTTCTCTATCAATACCACCTTTGCAAGATGTAGCTTTTCAAATCTTCATGCTTGCAACAACTAGGTGCTTTGGTCACCCAAATATGTTCTATTGTGTTCCTGCGATCACTCCCCCCGAGGACTCGATCCAAGCATCAAGTCCATAGAATAATATAGCTCTAATGAATTTTGGACTGATGCATTCCTGCATTATTTATTTCTTACAAGGAGGGGTTCACACCCCAATCACACCTATGAGATATTCAAAGGTATCTTTTGATAAAGGTTTAGTGAATACATCTTCTATTTGCTCCTTTATACTGATGCACTCCAATATGACTTCCTTGTCTGCAACCTTGTCTCTCAAAAAGTGACACTTGATTGAAATATGTTTCATCTTTGAATGCATAACATAATTCTTTGACATGTTCACTATGCTTCTATTATCACAAAGTATAACTATTGGTTCTTCAAAGATTATCCCAATGTCCTTTAACATCCATCTCATCCAAACAATTTGTGTGCAATTTATAGAAACAACTACATATTGAGGTTCAACAGTAAATTGAACTTCATTTCACCAATCATAGACATTTCAAATTCACTATTCGTTTCCTCAAAGAAATTGTTACTCATTTCATCATTGCCTCCAAAGATTATATCATCCTCAAAGACTTCAACAATCAAGAATCAATCTTCACAAGTTCTCAAATATAGATTGCTATTTGCATTACCTTTTCTAAAACCAAGATGTAATAACTACCTATCTAACCAAGCATACCAAGCCATAGGAGCTTGTTTCAAACCATACAACGCCTTCTTAAATCTGCAAACCATGTCTTCATCATCTGTCAAAGAGAAACCATCAAGTTTCTCAATGTAGACCTCTTCCTCTAGATCGCCATTCAGAAATTCAGAGTTCACATCCATCTGATATACCTTAAAGTCTTTATGTGCTTCAAAAGAAAGGAACAATCCTACTGCCTCTAACCTCATAACATGTGCAAATATTTCTTCATAGTCTATAGCTTCCTATTGTGAATAGCCCTTACAGACTAGTCTAGCCTTATTTCTTACAATCATGCCATCTTCATTAATTTTCTTTCTGAAAACCCATTTAGTACCAACTACATTCTTGTCGTTAGGTCTAGGAACCAATTCCCAAGTGTTGGTTTTCTTTATCTGATCTAATTCTTCTTGCATTTCCTTGATCCAATATTCATTCTTACATGCCTCATTAGTAGTCTTAGGTTCTACTTGTGAGATCAAACAAAGCTTATTTCTAACTTTGGATCTTGTCATCATGCCCTTATTAACATTTCCAAAAATACGATCTTCAGGATGATTCATCTTAACATACCCTGATGTCTTTAGAACTTCCATATATTCATCCAACATGTATGAATCTCAAGATTTTGTTCGGTCTCTTGAATTTCAGTGATATTCTCATTCTCTAAAATCTCATTATGAAACCTTTCATCAATTTTCACATTAGCACTTTTA
This sequence comes from Thuja plicata, assembly GCA_018584345.1. Classification (NCBI taxonomy): domain Eukaryota; kingdom Viridiplantae; phylum Streptophyta; class Pinopsida; order Cupressales; family Cupressaceae; genus Thuja; species Thuja plicata. Next base: position 193,815 of record MU227887.1, read on the forward strand.
ACTATTTTTCTCAATCTCAGATTAAAAGATTTATAAGCCTTACTTCTAGTAGAATAACCAAGAAAAATTCCTTCATCACTTCTAGCATCAAACTTTCCAATTTTATCATCTCTTTTTATATAACATTTGCCACCAAATATTCTGATGTATTTTACAGTAGGAGCATAGCCAAACCATAGTTCATAGGGTGTCTTATCCATACCTTCTTTAATCTAAATTTTGTTCAAAGTATAGACAACAATTCTGATTACTTCTCTCCAATGCATATGAGATACATTACCTCCAAACAACATAGTCTTGGTCGCATTCACTATAGTTCTATTTCTTCTTTCTGCTATCCCATTATGCCGAGGTGTCCTAGGAGTAGACGTCTGTCTGTATATCCCATGATTTTCACAGTAAGCATTGAAAAAGTCGTATGTAAACTCTCCACCTCTATCTGACCTCAAACATTTGATCTTAAGACCTAAGTCATTCTCAACTTTTTCTTCGAAAATCTTGAACTTATTAAATGCTTCAGATTTTTCTTTGAGAAATGCAACCCACATCATCCTAGAATAGTCATCAACAAAAATTATAAAGTACCTTTCACCATAGTAAGATCTAGTTCTTGTAGGACCACAAAGATCTGTATGTATTAGAATCAACTTCCCTTTTGCTGAAAAAGATTTTCTCTGAAAGATGCTCTTAGTTTTTTTTCCCATCACACACTCTCTACACATAGTGTTAGTAGGCTTCACACTTCTTGGAAAATCTCCGACTGCATTAGTATTACTAGCCCTTACAATATTATCAAAAATTATGTGACATAACCTCATATGCCTTAACTAATTGTCATATACCTTGGCAACAAAACAAGATGCCTTTTTAGTATTTAGCTCAAACACATTACCTCTTGACTTAGTACTAGATACTATCAAGTTTCCAGATTGACCTTTGATAGTATATTTTCCATCCATGAACTGCAAATGATAACCTCCAATCATATATTTGTATTTAGTCTTAAAAAAACTTTGAGAATCATCAGTATTAGTAAGCTTGCATCCAGTAACCATAGGTGTTCGAACAAGTTTACATTCTTCCATTCCAAATTTCTTTAGAAACTCCTTGAGATACTTGGTTTGAGAAGTAAAAATACCATGTTTACTTTTAGTAATTTGCAAACCAAGAAAGAACTTTATTTCACCAATAATAGAGATTTCAAATTCAATCTTCATTTCCTCAGAGATTTTTTTACTCATTTCAACATTGCCTCCAAAGATTATATCATTCATAAATAATTCAACAACCAAGATTCCATCTTCACAAGTTCTCAAATATAGATTACTATTTGCACTACCTTTTATGAAACCAAGATATAATAAATATCTATCTAACTAAGCATACCAAGCCCTAGGAGCTTGTTCCAGACCATACAATGCCTTCTTGAATCTTCAAACCATGTCTTCATTATTTGTTCTAGACCATACAATGCCTTCTTAAATCTTCAAACCATGTCTTCATCATTTGTCGAATATAAACCATTTGGTTTCTCAATGTAGACCTCTTCCTCTATATTGCCATTAAGAAATGCTGACTTCACATCGATCTGATATACCTTAAAGTCTTTATGTGTTGTAGAAGAAAGGAACAATCTTAATGCCTCTAACCTCGCAACAGGTGCAAATTTTTCTTCAAAGTCTATACCTTTGTATTGTGAATAGCCCTTACAGACCAATCTAGCCTTATTTCTTACAGTCGTGCCATATTCATTAATTTGTTTCTAAAAACCTATTTAGTACCAACTACATTCTTGTCCTTAGGTCTAGGAACCAATTCCAAAGTGTTGTTTTTCTCTATCTGATCTAATTCTTCCTGCATTGCCTTAATCCAATATTCATCCTTACATGCCTTATTGGTAGTCTTAGGTTCTACTTGCGAGATCAAACAAATCTTATTTCTAACTTTGGATCTTGTCATCATGCCCTTATTAACATTGTCAATGTATAGTTGGAAAATGAAAGCACTTCCATTGTAGACTAGTTTATCCCTCTAAGTAAGTGGTTTGGGGTCATGTCAAGCGCCTTGAATGGGTCTCTGACTTGGATCTGACTTTCCCCCTTGTTCTGCCCCATTTCCCACTTTTCTGTAGCCTGTTTCTGGCATCCTAAACTGCAAAACTAAAAATTTTGACCTCAAAGTCAAAATTGACCTTTCTGGGTCAAGTTCGACCTTGACCTCGACCTAGGTAAGAATCAACCTTTTTCTGACCCAAGGTCCAGATTTTGAGTTTCCGTACGTCGGGCTTCAGAAAGATTTAATTATTGCTTCTGGGTCGGTTGTTTTGGTTTCCGAAACTATGACTCTTAAAATATATTTAATAAAGGTCCTCTTTTAGGAACCTTTCTCCTCTCATTTTCTCTAACCATCTAAGACTTGAATAAGTTAAATCTAAAGGTGAAAGAAAACTCTATGCATGAACTATTGAAGCATTCATCTACTCTCAAGCATTCAAGCATTCAAGCATCCAATTCATCAAGGAGATCCATTGGTAGCCATTGAAGGATTCAAGCTCTATGGAGCCCTCTTGTTGGAGATTTCTTCATCCACATTCCTCCAAGCCTCTTCCTATTCCAAGATTCATTCAAGATTGGTGTTGAAGATCTACAAGCAATTGATTTGAGACATCCTACATACTACATTCTACATTCATTTGGTGCATACATACTTGTGGATCCAAGGATTGAAATCTGCCACAAGGGTTTCTATACAAGCAATGTGAATTAGCTTATTTGTTTTTTTTATTTATGCAATTTCAATTATACTTTAAGGTTAATTCCAAAACTGGGGTTTGACCAAGGCAAACCCCTCCCCCCCCAACAAACAAATCCATTTTTCTTGCAGGTACATGTTTAGAACAACGAATTGGAGTGCGAATTCAGATACCCTTTTCAGAAAACTATCGGGATCCAGAAATAGATATTCTTTCAGAGATTTTAGGTCAGAATTGAAGGTCGATTATGCCCTAGGTCAAAATTGGAGGTCAATTTTTCCCTAGGTCAGAATTGGAAATTCTGGGTCAATGGTGACATTGACTTGAGGGTCAAAATTGGAACAGTGACAGATCGGAAAAAGATTTCTGGGTTTTGGAGATCTCGCAGTTTCGGTTCAAGATTACAGAAATCAACAGTTTTTGAGACCGTCTGACAGGGTTTTCAACAAGTTCTTTTTCAAAGGTATGTATTTTATTCCATTTTCCCTTACAAACATTTCCATATTTATACCCGTTATCATAACAATTAAATGTATGTGGATAATATGTGCAAAGGGTCACTTTTATTAGCAAACCCCCGTGGTTCTAAACCCTATCCATATTTTCAGTATTATAGCCAATAATCTGATCTTTAGGATGATTAGTCTTAACATACCCTGATGTCTTTAATTCTTCAATAGATTCATCCAAGCATGTATGAATCTCAAGATTTTGTTCTGTCTCTTGAATTTCAGTGATCTTCTCTTTCTCTAAAATCTCATTTTGAAACCTTTCATCAATTTTCACATTAGCACTTTCAACTATTTTTCTCAATCTCATATTAAAACATTTATAAGCCTTACTTC
>MU227887.1:197461-219643 GCA_018584345.1 Thuja plicata
CATTTATAAGCCTTACTTCTAGTAGAATAGCCAAGGAAAAATCCTTTATCACTTCTAGCATCAAACATTCCAATTTCATCATCTATTTTGATATAACATTTGCCACCAGATATTCTGAAGTATTTTACAGTAGGAGCATAGCCAAACCATAGTTCATAGTGTGTCTTATCCATACCTTCTTTATTATGAATTTTGTTCAAAGTGTAGACAACAATACTGATTTCTTCTCTCCAATGCACATGAGATACATTACCCTAAAGCAACATAGTCCTAGTTGCATTCAGTATAGTTCTATTTCTTCTTCCTGTTATCCTATTATGCTGAGGTGTCCTAGGAGAAAATTTTTATCTGTATATCCCATGATTTTTGCAATAAGCATTGAACAAGTCTGATGTAAACTCTCCACCTTTATTTGACCTCAAACATTTGATCTTAAGACCTCATTCATTCTCAACTTTTTCTTTGAAAATCTTGAACTTATCAAATGCTTCAGATTTTTCTTTGAGAATTGCAATCCACATCATCCTAGAATAGTCATCAACAAAAAGTATAAAGTACCTTTTACCATAGTAAGATCTAGTTCTTGTAGGACCATAAATATCTGTATGTATCGGATTTAACTTCCCTCTTTCTGAAAAGGATTTTCTCTTAAAGTTGCTCTTAGTTTGCTTTCCCATCACACACTCTCTGCACATAGTGTTAGTGGGCTTTACAATTCTTGGCAAATCTCTGACTGCATTAGTGTTACTAGCCCTTACAATATTATCAAGATTTATGAGACATTACCTCATATTCCTTAACCTATTGTCATCTACCTTTGCAACAAAACAAGTTGCCTTTGTAGCATTTAGCTCAAACACATTACCTCTTGAATTAATACTAGATGCGATCAAGTTTCCAGATTGACCTCTAATAGTACATTTTGCATCCATGAACAACAAATGATAACTCTTATCTACTAGTTTTCCAACACTCAACAAGTTATGCTTAAGTCCATCAACAAGTAAGACCTCATTAGTGTTAGTTTTACCATCAAGCAATATTGAACCAACTCTAATGATCAACTTAGGAGTTTTATCACCAAATCTGACTACACCACCATCATATATATTTAGTTGAACAAATTTATCTTTATCACCAGTCATATGATATGAACAACCACTATCAATGATCCATTCTGATTTCTTTTAAACATGTGAGACAAGGGGGTTTTCTTTATGAATAGGTTCATCATCTTTAATAGCAATAAATCCAATTTCATTCCCATCATTCACATAATCATCATTAGACACACCTACACTAGCATAACAACATTCCTCGTCTTTGGAGTAATTAGACTTGTAAACTTAAACTTGTGCTTAGAAATCCTTGTAGGACATCTAGATGTAAAATGACCAATCTTATTGCAAGAAAAAAATTTCTGGGGTAATTTCCCTTCGAACTTACCCTTACCTTTCCTTTCCCTTTTTGCAATTAGAGCCACAAGTTCATCCACTTTCCTTTCTTCTTCTTGAATATGTGCCCATTCATTAGCATATTCTCCAAGATCTTCATGTCTATTGCTTCTAATAGAGATTGAAAGGCTTGATAAGGTCTTTTTTTCATTAAGAACAATAGCTTTGAATGCAGACTCTACTTTGGGTAAAGCATCTTGTAACTTTGCGGTCTCAAAGGTGGCCAGCTTAGCAGTCGAGACTTCTCTATTGAAATTCTTTGTCAGTGGTATGATCTCCTTTATTACTTGCACTTTAGTCTTGTAAACAAGTGTGAAATATCTAATAATCTTTGCGATGACTTCATCTTCAGTATATGTCATCTCCTAAGTTCCTGATTCCAATAACAACCTTTGTAACCCTCTGAACATATGCTTTGACATTCTCATCATCTCGCATCCTTAGAGTCTCCATTTCAGCCTTTCAATTCTATAGTTTTGCTTTCTTAGTGTGTTTATATCCTTCATATATGGCCTCTAGCCTTGTCCAGATCTTGTGAGATGAATCAAGGTCTTTAACCTCTGTAAACTCCACCCCAAAGAGTGCACATATCAATGCTTCCCTTGCAACCATATTGCAAGAAAACAATTTCTTTTCCTCCTCAGTAACATTCCTTAATTCATCTTCTACCTTGATAGCTTCATCACTTTTTGTAATAATCCAGTAGTCAATTCCCAAACAGATCAAATGAGTTATCATCTTGTTCTTCCAACTGTCAAAATTATAAACATCAAATTTTGGACTCTCCTTCCTATAGTACGCCATCTCAGAATCTCCTCAAGCGGTTAATATTTCTCTCATAGGACCACAAGCTCTGATACCAATTGTTAGGTATAATAGAACTTAGAGGGGGGTGAATCAGTTGTATTCCAAATATTTGAACTTTAAAGTTTAGACTAATTACTTAATGCAAATATGAACACTTCAAGAACAACACCATAACACAAGTATTTTGTTGTTGAGGAAACCATGTTAAGGGGAAAAATTCAAGTGGGAGTTAGCACCAACAAATATTGCACTAGAAATATTGTATCCATGTTAGAAGATCTAGCCCTGTTAGGAGATGATTATTATATCTAGTACAAGTCCTTGTTAAAGCAAAGACCTTGTTAAGAGTCTTCTCAACCCTGTTAAGAGTTGAATGAAATGATGAGCTCACTACCTGAGCACACTGCACAAAGTGAAGGTTAAATGCACCTTCTGAAGGTTAGACCCACCTTCTGGACTCACTGTCCAAAGAGAAGTATAGAAGTATACTTATAATATTGAACTAACTGATAGTAACTTGCTTTGCCTATAAAGTTCCAATGAAGTGTAATACATATATAATTAGTGCTCTACATTAAGTGAAGCTCACATCTACATGCTTGCAACATCCAATACATCCAATCCATATCTTTACACATCAAGACATTTCTTTCCTTTATACAAGTTAAAATAAACAATTAGGTCGGCATGTTAAGACTATCCTAATGCATAAACAATTGCATAGACCCTTGCCAAGATATCCACAGTACCTTACACAAGTGTTTATCAAATATAAATCATCAGTTACACTCCAAGATCCATAAATAACACTCGCTAATCATTAAGCATGTTACACCATTGTAGTCAGCCTCAAATAGGTCTTCGCTAGTCCACACGCCTCACTGACGTCATCAGGAATCCAATAACCCAATAATCACAAAGAGTGTTCTCCCATGTATCTTCTATCATGCCTTAAGCTCACATATCATAACTCATGCTCGCATCCAAGTTATTCCAAAAACTCAGAGACCATCTCTGTCATAATCCTCTGACACTGCACTGTAACCATTCTTTACAAAAATAATTATAACTCATGCAAATATATATAAGATCCAGAAACTTTACAATCTCCCCCTTTGGCATTGATGGCAACATATGTGAAAATCTATCAACCCAAGAGTAGTCTTCTTAATATCCTCTTCACAACTCCCCATAAAATAGTAGGGATTTTTCACTTGTATCTGTCCCCCTTTGACATTAATCACAAAGGGTGTCGTAGCTCTTATTCTTCTCTATCCTTCGCACCTTGGAAAGATGTAGCTTTTTTAAATCTTCATGCCTGCAACAACCAGGTATTGGTTAGCCAAATATGTTCTATTGTGTTCATGCAATCACCCCCCCCAAGGACTAGATCCAAGCATCAAGTCCAGAGAATAATATAGCTCTAGTGACTTTTGGACTGATGCATTATTGCATCATTCAGTTCTTACAAGGAGGGGTTCTTACCCCAAGCATACCTCTGAGATATTCAAAGGTATCTTTTGACAAAGGTTTCATGAATATATCTGATTTTTTCTCCTTTGTACTAATGTACTCCAATCTAACTTCCTTTTCTACAACCTTGTCTCTAAAAAAGTGATACTTGGCTGAAATATTTTTCATCTTTGAATGCATAACATGATTCTTTGACATGTTCATTGTGCTTGTATTATCACAATGTATAACTATTGGTTCTTCAAAGATTATCCCAACGTCCTTTAACATCTATCTCATCCAAATAATTTGTGTGCAATTTATAGCAGCAACTACATATTCTGATTCAACAGTAGATTGAGCTATACAATCCTACGCTTACTCAACCATGAAACCAACCTTTTTCCAAGTAAAAATTCTCCTCCACTAATGATTTTCCTAGCATCTACACTTCCTTCCCAATCAACATAAATATAAGCATATAACATAAAATCATTATACTTTTCATACCATAAGCCTTATTCTAATGTCCCTTTCAGATATATGAATATCCTTTTAACTGCAGCAAGATGAGTCTCGTTAGGATTATCTTGGAACCTTGCAATAATTCCAACTGCACTAGTTATATCTGGTCTAGTGTGAGTTAAATATTGCAAACCTCCAATAATAGATCTGTATTTAGTCTGAAAAACATTTTGAGATTCATAAGTATTATTAAGCTTGCATCTAGTAACCAAAGGTGTTCCAACAGGTTTACAATCTTTCATTCCAAATTTCTTTAGCAACTGCTTGAGATACTTTGTTTGAGAAGTAAAAATACTATGTTTACTTTGAGTAATTTGCAAACCAAGAAAGAACTTCATTTCACCAATCATAGACATTTCAAATTCACTATTCATTTCTTCAAAGAAATTCTTACTCATTTCATCATTGCCTCTAAAAATTATATCATCCTCAAAGACTTCAATAATCAAGATTCCATCTTCACAAGTTCTTAAGTATAGGTTAATATCTGCATTACCTTTTCTGAAACCAAGATGTAATAAATACCTATCTAACTAAGCATACCAAGCCATAGGAGCTTGTTTAAGACCATACAACACCTTCTTAAGTTTGCACACCATGTCTTCATCATCTATTAAAGAGAAACCATTAGGTTTCTCAATGTAGACCTCTTCCTCTAGATCACCATTCAAAAATTTAGACTTCACATCCACCTGATATACCTTTATGATGCAAAAGAAAGGAACAATCTTACTGCCTCTAACCTCACAATAGGTGCAAATGTTTCTTCATAGTCTATACCTTCCTATTATGAATAGCCCTTGTAGAGTAGTCTAGCCTTATTTCTTACAATCATGCCATCTTCATTAATTTTGTTTCTAAAAATCCATTTAGTACCAACTACATTATTGTCCTTAGGTCTAGGAACTAATTCCCAAGTGTTGTTTTTCTTTATCTGATCTAATTCTTCTTGCATTGCCTTGATCCAATATTCATCCTTACATGCCTCATTAGTAGTCTTAGGTTCTACTTGTGAGATCAAACAAAGCTTATTTCTAACTTTGGATCTTGTCATCATGCCCTTATTAACATTTCCAATAATATGATCTTCAAGATGATTCATATTAACATACCCTGATGTCTTTAGAGCTTCAATAGATTCATCCAAGCATGTATGAATCTCAATATTTTTTTATGTCTCTTCAATTTAAGTGATCTTCTCATTCTCTAAAGTCTCATTATGAAACCTTTCATCAATTTTCACATTAGCACTTTCAATTATTTTTCTCAATCTCATATTAAAACATTTATAAGCCTTACTTCTAGTAGAATAACCAAGGCAAATTCCTTCATTAGTTCTAGCATCAAATTTTCCAATTTTATCATCTCTTTTAATATAACATTTGCCACCAAATATTCTGAAGTATTTTACAGTAGGAGCATAGCCAAACCATAGTTCATAGGGTGTCTTATCCATACCTTCTTTAATCTGAATTTTGTTCAAAGTGTAGACAACAATACTGATTACTTCTCTCCAATGCTTATGAGATACATTACCTTCAATAAACATAGTCCTAGCCGCATTCAGTATAGTTCTATTTATTCTTTTTGCTAGCCCATTATGTTGAGGTGTCCTAGGAATAGACGTCTGTCTGTATATCGCATGATTTTCACAGTAAGCATTAAACAAGTCTTATGTAAACTCTCCACCTCTATCTGACCTCAAACATCTGATCTTAATACCTGATTCATTCTCAACTTTTTCTTTGAAAATATTGAGCTTATCAAATGCTTAAGAGTTTTCTTTGAGAAATGCAACCCACATCATCCTAGAATAGTCATCAAAAAAAAGTATAAAGTACCTTTTACCATAGTAAGATCTAGTTCTTGTAGGACCACAAAGATCTGTATGTATTAGATTCAACTTCCCTTTTGTTGAAAAGGATTTTCTCTGAAAGATTCTCTTAGTTTGTTTTCCCATCACACTCTCTCTACACATAGTGTTAGTAGGCTTCATAATTCTTGGAAAATCTTTGACTGCATTAGTGTTACTAGCCTTTACAATATTATCAAAATTTATGTGACATAACCTCATATGCCTTAACTAATTGTCATCTACCTTGGCAAAAAAACAAGATGCCTTTGTAGTATTTATCTCAAACACATTACCTCTTGAGTTAGTACTAGATGCGATCAAGTTTCCAGATTTACCTCTGATAGTACATTTTCCATCCATGAACTCAAAATGATAACCTTCAATCATATATCTATATTTAGTCTAAAAAATACTTTGAGAATCATCAGTATTAGTAAGCTTGCATCCAGTAGCCATAGGTGTTCCATCAATCTTACAATCTTCCATTCCAAATTTCTTTAGAAACTCCTTGAGATACTTGGTTTGAGAAGTAAAAATACCATGTTTACTTTCAGTAATTTGCAAACCAAGAAAGAACTTCATTTCACCAATCATAGACATTTCAAATTCACTCTTCATTTCCTCAGAGATTTTTTTACTCATTTCATCATTGCCTCCAAAGATTATATCATTCATAAAGACTTCAACAACTAACATTCCATCTTCACAAGTTCTCAAATATAGATTACTATTTGCACAACCTTTTATGAAACCAAGACATAATAAATATCTATCTAACTAAGCATACCAAGCCTTAGGAGATTGTTTCAGACCATACAATTCCTTTTTGAATCTTCAAACCATGTCTTCAACTTTTGTCAAATATAAACAATCAGGTTTCTCAATGTAGACCTCTTCCTCTAGATTGCCATTAAGAAATGTAGACTTCACATCAATCTGATATACCTTAAATTCTTTATGTACTGCAAAAGAAAGGAACAATCTTAATTCCTCTAACCTCGCAACAGGATTGGATAATATCCTCCTTCTTTTTTAAGCTCCATAGACTCAGGTAGGTGTTACCTTTGAATGATTACTGGCTTACAATATCTATTACAGTAGATTAGATTTATTGCTAATTGCCTTTCACTGTATCAATAAATAGAAAACAACTATGATAATGACTGTGAATAATTTGATATTGAGATTAATAAGCCAAACTATTATCTTGACAATAACAAATAGTAATGTAATAAGGATTCTCATCCTTCTTCCTTTTACAGTTCTCTGAACCTAGGAGGGTTAACCTATTTGATTCTCTCTTGAAGGAATCAAAACATTGAATTGTATACTCTGTGAATACAATTACTTACAAATATGTGCTTTTTTATGAAAGAAATGTAATTGATTGATTGATCTTAAATATTGGATGATGAACAATTACTTTGCAAAACCATAAACTAGTGTATGATCCTATGGGAAATAGAATCAATCTCAAATGCAAATCCACAATTAGGCGACTAATGAAAATACATGCAACTTAGATTGAATGCCGTACAGACTATCCACTCAGTCCTACAACTTTGTTATCAGATCTGATAGCAAGATTCAGCTTCCTGGGACCATCTGAAAGAATTACTCCTTCCTTGAAGGACCTCACAAATGACTATACAATTACCTTGTAATTGATATATTTAAATGCCTTACAGTTAAACATATAAAATCTTGAATAGAGATAAAAGAGACAACACAAGATATAAAATAGAGATTACAATGTATTTTATTAATGTCTAATTGCTTGAAAATACATTCAATAGACCAAAATAGTACATAAGCTCAAACAAAATTGTAGTAATCTGCCTTGTAATTATATTCCATCCTCTTTCAAAAAGTTACAGCATGCTCTATATATAGGCTAAAACCATCTTGGAATCCTTAATGAATAAGTATGCAACAAGCTTTGGATGCTTGAAGACCTAACCCTAAAAACATAGAAAAGGACAAAAGACAAGAAGAGACTAAGCGGTGGATGGACAAAAATGAAGAATGAAATCATATTTGAATCTCGCCTTCTTGTGATTATTGGCACCTTTGTCTGTATGTGTTCAAGATAGCCTCTCATATTTGTAGCAAGACCTAGAGACCTCCATTATAGGCTAATTTACACTAGTCTTCGAGATGACTAACCTCCCTGTGCTCAAAGAGTAGGTGCTAGGTGTTCTTCTATTCTTCATCAATAATATCCAGGTCAACAGTGGCATGCTTTTTCTTCTTGGGCTTTGTTAAGACATCCCATGTTGTGACATCATCTTCTGATGGCCATTCAAAGCTCTGAATATTCTCTAGTTGTGTCTTTTTCCTTTCCCACCTTGCATCTATAATGCTCTTGACATCTGTTATGAATTTGTTAAAATTTGTTTCTTCCTTAAATGCCTCATCTAGAATCTTATTATATATTTCAATATCCAATTCTCCATTTCCAGAAACATATACCTCTTTACTAGGTAATATAATGTCAAATTTTGTGCTCCATACCCCTAGTGGCTTTATTTGATTATCTTCTGATCTGATTGATGACACAAATCTGTTGTAGTCAAGCCCAAAATTATTTATTTTGGCCTCAATTTGATTTTCCTTGCCTTTGAAAAAGGACAAGGTTACCCCTATCTGTTCTATCTCTTCTCCTACTTGGATTACAATCTCTGGTAGATATGATCTCAATGGTTGCAATGATCATAACCTCTCAAATAACCCAGTTCTAACTGACCATGTTGCATAGTAGGGATTCAAAATTGATACAAAATTATTAACTTCAACTTGTAGGCCTGACAATTTACCATAGGAACCATAAACTACATCCACTTTATCCTTTAATACATCTATCCTATGTTGCAAAACTTCCATTATAGCTCCCAAAACAACATTATTATGTTCTTTAATCCCCTACTCTATTTTTGCTGCAGCATACTCTGTATCCTCAGTTTGAATCTCAACATCTATTCCTTCTTTGGGTGCAGCAGGGGCAACCTCAGGCAACTCTTGTAATTTATGAGTTAGGTCTGCAATTATCTTTTCCATTGCATTAATTTTCATCAGACCTAATTCTCTGTCCTTGGCAATCAAGCTTGTTTCATCAAATAGTTTCTGATATGTTTTAGACATTTGTTCTACCTTTGCCTCATTCATATGAGAAAAATGTGTCAATGCCTGAGATATTTCTAGGTTTCCTGTATTATTTACTGACCAAATTATCTTGTCTCCTTCCATCTTCTATTGAACATTAATTAGTGATGGCTTTTGGTTCTTATGAGCAAGAGACCACATTGCAAGGGCTTGAGATTTAGAATCATAGCCACACCCTTCTATCATCTCTCCTATCTGTGTCTCTGTAGAAATCTTGACATCAGATTGCCTCCCAATTTTAGCTATAATAAATGTGGAGGCCAAGTTCCATCCTTCTACTAGGAGCATCCCACTGGACTTCACAAGTTGCCTGGCTTCATCAGGAGTCAAAATTTCTAACTCTAGATCATATTCTTGGAGGGCTTGTAATGCTTCACTTGTAATTTTCTCTCCTCCTTGTGACTTCAATTGTGTTGCAACTTGTTCTTTCTTTTCCCATATAAGGAAGTCCTTGAACTCCTTAGTTTTGATTAACTCATCATCTTTAAGGAACTCCTCCTGTTGTAACTCCCTTTCATCTTGACACAAAATAAGGGGCATTTCTACATTGTCATCGGTGTCTTCTCTCTTTTTCTTTCACTCTATTATCAACTTTCTTTGTTGATGATCATATGCACTAGTCCCTATGAATAGGGCACCAATTCTATCCTTTTTTCTTTTTGTGTGTCTTTGCAACAAAGGGCTCCCCTGCTTCTACTCTTTGCTTCTTCCGTGGGGCCTCTACATCCACCTCAGCATCATGTCCTTCTATTAAATCAATGATATTCTCCTCATTATGAGGTGGCTGATCTTGGGGTGGTGGACTATGGATAGAATAGCTACTTCTATATTCTGATGATGATTGCTTGTTGGGACCTTTGTCCTTGTCATCAATTTGATCTTCCATTTGATTACTAAGCAATCTATGATTCTCAATCATCTTCTCTAATTTATTCAAATAGGGCAGTCCTGAGAAAAATCCACCAAATCAGATCCCTTTCCCCTTCAATTTCTACTCCATCTCCATTAAATCATGATACTTTGATAATCTTGATGCAATTACATCCTCTTCAAGGATATTTCTAATTAAATCCTCCTCTTCGGAGGGTTGATGCCTCTTGGTGATAGGGATGGTAGGTGTCAAGAGTTTCTTAGTACTCTCAATAAATCCTTATGTGTCAATATATCTGTATAGGGAAACATTCATCCTGTAGTGCCTTAACCATCCATTGAGAGGGTCATAGGCCCTCTTTCCAGTTGTAAAATTTGAGGCAATGAATTGCCTAGGAGTGAAAGTTCCCTTCCTGTGAGAGGTTAAGTGCTATCTATCTGTCAACATAAGTTTCCATAGAAACTCTATTATTGCAATTCTTGGTGGCACTCTATAGGGAAATATATGTGGTGGCTGTGAACAACCATACACTCTGATTAATGTAAAATTCTAGTGACAACAACCATACACTCTGATTAATGTAAAATTCTGGAGACAATAGAAGTCACCCCAGTTATGATCACTATTCCACTTGTCAAAAAATTGACAAGGTCTCAATAATTGCAGCACTTTTACTGGAAGTCTGGTCATATCTATCCCTAAATTGCTCAAAAATGGGTAGACTACCCAATTTTCAAAAGCACAAAACTCTTGCTCCTTGGAGTTGTAATTCCATACTCTTAACCATAACTGCACAGGGTTCTGTTGTCCATGATAGAATCTTCTAAGTTGTAAATTAGATTGATCCAAGATGTTGAAATTGTAAAACATTATGAGGTGCATCAGCAATGAGTACTGTAGGAACTTAGGGTTTCCTACCTTGTTCTGAATATCAAGGAATCCTTGATGCATCTTGTCAATTACAAACTGTATATAATCATAGTCAGTGCTTACATAGGGGCTCTACAATTCTAGGATTATCATCAGCATGTCCGATGATACCCTTTCTCTCCCACTATCTACACCCAAAACTCTACATAGGGCATAAGATATATACTTCATATAGAAAGCTAGGTCTTTGTAGAAGTATGGTGATGGATCACTTGGAATAGGGGCAATATAATTTGTAGTTCCCCTTAGTGTGTGGGCCTGGATCAATTTAGACACAATAGGGGCCTCCCTGGTAAATCTGGCAGTCAGGGCTTTTAAGTTATTTTTTGTGGAATAGGGGTTATAAATATGAAAATATTTCATGAATGAAGCTCGGTCTAGGGTTACCAAAATAGTGCCATTATCCTTCTTGATGTTCTTTGAGATAGTTTCATACCTACTAGCCAATTCTAGGATCAAGTCTACATCAATGAATATATCAGGGACAACCAATTTGGCTAATCCACTGGTCTAGGGGTTTGAAATAGGCAGAGGGCCATCACTATTTTTATGAAAATAACTAAATAAATGATAACCAGAACAATCTGGTGTCTTGGCATCTCTAATGTATGCATAATTATCTCCTAATTACTCATTATTTACCTTTTTTCCTTGATTGGAGCCTGGGATTAGTTGAATGAACTCTTCTGAATAGTTCCTTTTTCATTTTATATCATCATCGTCCCCACTTACCTCGCTGGTAGAGGCAACACTTACTGCTATGCTCATGTTGTTTGGTGTGAATTGTCACTTATCATCTCCTTTCTTTTTACCGATATTGAAACAAATCTTCTCAAAACTCTCACTTCCACTGTGGATTACTTCAAATCTTTAGCACTGAAAATCACACTCTGGATTCTGGACTGAAATCTTTTCTATTCTCTCTGTAGACATTGATTACTTTGTTCTCACTAAAAATCCAAAGCACTGATGCAAATTATGAGCTATGGGTTCTTGTAAAATGGTAAGATAAAATGATAATGGTAATGCCTATAAATGCACCAATCTATTTCATGGATTTGCAATTCAATCTTTTCTATATTTACTTCTTATGCGTGCTGTGAAATCAAATCTAGCTTCTAGTTGTGACATTTTAAACTAGCGGATGGTCAATTCAAATGATGACTTTTCATATAAAACCTTATTAAATTTGAAAATAGATCAAGATTTTATTCTATTGGCTCTTTGAGAACAACTCAGCAATCTTTTAAAACACACTTTCATAACTTCTTCATTCCTATTGGCTATCAACTATTAACATGGCGTGGAGAAAATGTCATACATTAACTTTACCTGACCATGGTTTGTTTTAGTGACAATTCGACTGAGTGATCTTGTTGTCGTGAAGAGTTATCCCTAACTCCAGTTTTCTATTGAGACTTAACGACAACCATTCGATCATCCTTTAGATCAACAGCTACCTCTTAATCGCAATATGAAGTCACTTAACTCTCATTCTCTTCGAGATTGCGCGACTATAGATTCAATAACTCATTTTACACCTCGGATTTCCTTTAGAGACTATGTGACTATATAATCTCCTTGTTGCTTTAAGATTTCCTTTACCTCGAGTTTCTTTCAAGATTACGCGACTATCACACAATCATCTTTTAATCGTATGACCCACGTGTAATCTAGTTTACTTTATGTACTTTCATGTTTTCATCTGAGACTTTGTGACTACCGTAGATCTTGCTTCTAATCTAGCGACTTGCACATAATCTTTTTTTCTTTTCACTAGATTTTAGTTTACTTTGTGACCTCACGACTCAAGCAGTCTCCATGTCACGGAAGGAAAATCTTTACCTTAGGTTTGCTTCGAGACTTCCTAACTAACTCAAGTCTTCAAAAGATTAGCCACGTGTCTCAATCTAAATAATCACCACTGAATCTCTGGAACTTTTCTGACCTTTTTACTTTCTAAAGCGATTACACGCCATCCACATGATCTTTTCCTTTTCATGACTTAGATCTTCTTGCTGAAAACACACTTAAGCTTAACTGAACTTATCTTAAACCATGGTTCTTATCACGACATCACGGCTCATTGAATCTCGTTGTCACCTTTGGATTTTACTAACTCATGGTTTCTTTCATGATTTCGCCAGCCACTAGATCCCTTTTAAATCAAATGACAATCGCAATATCTCTCTGTCTTTCATCTATCTGCAACTTTTCATCATGACTTCACACTGGCCACTGGATCTATCTCTCATCTAATGACAGTCACTTAATCTGTTTAGTTTTAACTTAACCATGGATTTCAAAAGTGATCACGTGACTAAAGGACTTTAACCATCTTCTTAACCTTAGTTTCTTTGTGAGACACCGCAACTGAGCAAAATTGAAGTCGCTTATATATTTCTTAACTCAAGAGTTCTCATGGAGACTTCATGACCACCATAGGATTTCACTTTAGATCGAAGGCTATCACTAAATCTCAAATCTTTTGACTTAGTTCACTTTTCTCTTCGTGATAACGTGACTGCATGAAAATTCAAACTTAACCTTAACTCAACTTTGCAACTTTGATCCCCTTTCGAGACAACATGACTGAGAAGACTCGAAGTTGCCAAAGAAATTTTTAAACTCTAGTTTTTTAAAGATATTCTCCGCTGACCACAGGATCAAGATCTGCATCTACGGCTCGCATGAAATCTCATAAAGACTGAAAGAATATTCATTTTTCAAAGAGACAACCCAACTTAAAGGAAATCTCCAAGTCTCGATAAGAAAAGGAATATTCTCAAATTTCAATGAGACTTCACAACTTAAGTGAAATGATATAAAATAAAGCATATGACTTAAGTGGTCGGGTTTCTGAAAAAGTAACAACAAATTACAAAGGATTTCAATGAACTAGGGATTTTCTTGAATATGCATGAAATGTGACCTAGGACCTAGGGTTTTGCATTCCTTCTTGATTTTTGGCTTGAAGATCATTATTTGCAGAGGGATTTTGACAACTTTAGACAAGATTTTCAACTTTTAGACATACTTTGTCGCTCAAGCCAACATGTGAATGACATAGGAGCTCATGTGGAATTTCCTTGACTGCTCCAAATTCACAAGTTTCTCATTCAGGTTATCACTTATCATCCCAGCCCAATCCATGTTGAATCCTTCAACTATCTGTTTGATGAAATACCGCATCAATGAATCAAACTGATAGGACTATGGAATCTGAAATATTTTTCTCAGCATCATGACTAAATCACTGTATTCATGCTGGAGATCGAGCTAGACTAGCTCCTTAGACAACTTGGAATAGTAGGCTCTATTCCTCCACAACGATTTACTGTTTATCATGCCTTTACAATGTTGAATCCTAGCAGTGAAAACTCTAAGTGCCTGCTCCTTTGATTTCAATACCATCATTCGATATGTAAGAATTATGAATGCCTATGAAATCACCGGTGGAGAGAGATCTTCTATAATCTTTCAACGTGGATCCTTGATTATTTTGTCATCTGGATGGTAATGCCTTGAGCATTCAACTATGGATGCCTGCGGGAAGCTCATCCCAAGCATTCGGATGCATGTGGATGTCTCTAGGAGGCATCCCCATGCATCTAGATGCCTTGGATGAGCTTTCGATAGGCACCCACAGGGGATCCACCTTCGCTCCCACATCTGGCCCTTACCTGGATGCATCGGTATCTCAGTACTCTTGCCATGGGAACTTTTCCAGAATCCCTTGATTTTGATTGCAAATAGGTCTTCTGAAGAAATCTACAATCCTGGACTTCTCAGCATGTGGGATCTGCATACACTTGTAGAAGGTATCCCTTGCAATTTGTTGAAAAGAGGACTGGTAACTCTGTGATGGACTTCAGGTATTCAATGAAATTTTTCCATGATGTAGTCCAAGCATTTACTATATTTGGAGTTTGATTTAGGCATTGGAAACAATTCTTTGATCCAAGTATTAATTCCCTAAATACTTCATGAAATTTTTTAGCACCCTAGGCACCAGAAACTTCAATTTTTTCTCACACTACATTTTTCTCTAGGGCCATATCTGACATTTTCATGTGGCTCCATTACTCTTTCTTGAGCAACGAGAGCATTGCGTTGAGATCAATTGGGTTTGACACAAGAGGCCACAAGCTCTAGCAGTATTAGTGTTATATTTGTTGATAAGAGAATATTTTGTCTGCACTATTATTTTGTATAATTGTATATTAGAATTACAAAGATTTGTAATTTGATTTTTTTGTTTGCAGTGTCAGGGCAGAAGTTGGAAGTTTGAATGGGTAACTGTTTAAGTCAAATAATGAATGTAATATTTAGAATTTTAAAAAAATGTTTGGAATCTTGAAAGAGTTGCTAAATGCAATACTTAATATTTGTTGCTGAAATCAATTGACTTCAATAAATGTAATTTGTAAATTGATGTGTAAACAAATTTGTTGTTTAATACCAATTTTTTTATTTGGGAGGGGTTAAATTGCCCCCCTTCCGAAGGCTGTGGAGAATGGTCATTGACCATGGCCATTCTATTCAGTCTATTGTCCGTGTTGGTTTTTATATTATTTTTATTGCATAAAATTTAATATTTTTTAAATTTTTTTATTTTATCACATGGTGTGGTAAAATTATTTGAGTATTACAATATCCTTCAATTTAATGTATCTAGTAACATTATAAGAATTGTAGTATAAATGTGCTTTAACATGATTTACTTAATTATTTATTAAAGCATGTTTTTCTAAGTTTGGAATTAACTTGTATTTGAATTTGATCCATTTTTTATGTTTACTATATATGTTTGAATTTTGAGTCTTTGACATTCACTTTGATTGCATTTATTGTTTAATTGTTTGTTTAAAATGACGTTTAAACTTGTTTGTTTAGTGTGGTTCACTTTGATATGTCTACTTGTGAAGTGTGTTTGACCATCAATTTTCTAATTGCTTATTAAAGCATGGTTTTAAATTTTAGTATTTCAAAAACTTGTTTTTTTGGTGTGGTTGTGTTCATTAACTATTGTTTATTGAAGCATGTGTTTGAACATTGTACACTATTTGGGTGAAGTGTGTTGTAACTTTTCACGCTTAAATTGTGTGTTTACTTCATTTGTGGTTGAACTTATTTTTTGTGATAATTTTTAAAAACTTTGACATTTAATTAGTGTATGTTGATTTTTTTGTTTACTTCATGTGTAGTTAAGTCCTTTGTGTAATTTTTTTACTAACATCAACTTCTACATTCACTTTGGGTAAAGTGTAATAAACTTTACCATTCACTTATGTGAATGTGTGTGTGAACATGTTTGAACTGAAGTGTGTGTGTGTGTGCGTGTGTGACATGTTTAAACTTAAATGTTTACTTCGTGCGTGGTTCAAGTAAATTTTTGTAAAATCTGTTTACAATCACTTTGTGTATATTTTTACTTTGGAATGTGCATGTGGTTTTGAACTCTCAATTTCACTGTATGTGTGTGTGTGTGTGTGTGTGTGTGTGTGCTTAAATGTTTACTTCGTGCATGGATGTGTTTACAATCACTTTGAGTATATTTTAACTTTGGAATGTGGGTATGAACTCTCAATTTCACTTTATATGAAGAGTGTATAATTTTAACATTCACTTATGTTGCATGTTTGAAATTTAGTGTGAAGTGTGTTTGAACAATGGTATTTACATCTACTTTGTTTATTTTTATACTTTGACATGTGCACGTGTGGCTTAACTCACCCACTTTATTGTGAGGGTATTAACTTTGACATTTACTTATCATGCATGTTTGAACATTGCCTTTGTGTTTGTATCTTGACATGTTTGAACTATGTTTGTGTATGTATCAATGTGGTTGATTTTGTGCCTAGCTTGTGTATGTTTAAAATGTGTGAACAAGCTATGTGTGAAATGGAAAGTGTAAATGTATTTTAATTTTGGCAACCACTTTTTTTTTGTGTGTGTGTGCTTGTGGCATGTGTGAGTATGTTTGAACTTTCACATTCACTTTTTGTTTAGAGCATTAACTGGCATAGTTATGTTTTCTATGTTTGAACTTCAGTATGAAGTGGTATTAACTTTGTATGTCTTTGTACCTACATGTTTAGACTTAATTTTAGATTGTGTATGGTTCATTTCTAAATTTTAGTGAAGTGTCTTTGAAGTCTAGTATTCACTTTGTGTGTATTTGTACCTTGGCATGTTTAAATTTAAGTATTTAGTTTGTGTGGTTCAAGTATATTTTTTGTAAAATATATTTAAATTTTATATGTTTGAACAATCTCTATATAATTAAACAAAATTGCAAGCTTTTTTCATGCGTGGTCAAAGTCATTTTTTGTTTGTGTGAATGTGTTGTAACCTTGAAACTCATTTTATGTGAAGTGTATGTATCTAAAGGTAATTGACATTTTTTTTGCGTAGTTGAAATTTGGTATTCACATGGTGTCATGTATCTTTGAACTAACTTTGACATTAGTGTTGATGTTGTCGCGCTTTAACAAGCTTCATGTATTGTGTTTGTCTCTATGTGTTTTAAAGTTAATTTGGATATTTAATTAGTGTTGTGTGTTTGAACTAAATTTGGAATTCACTTTGTGTGGTGTGTTTAAAATTTGTCAATTTTAATAGTGCATCATGTTTTGACTTTAACATGTTTTTGTTTTATAACTTAATACTCACTTGTGTATGCTTGTACTTTATGTGAAGTATGTTTGAAATTCATTTTATGTGAATTGTGTGTATATATTTAAAAGTTAATTATGACATTTGGTTTGTTTATATAATATTCAATTGTGTATCTAGTATTCAATTGTGTCCTATATGTTTGAACTTACTTTGATATCACTTTTGTTGTCATGTTTGACCAAACCTCTTTGGATTTGAAAGTTTTTGAATTAAATTTGGAATTTTCTTTGTGTGGCGTGCCTTTAAAATTTGTCATATTCAAATAAACCATTGATGTGCATGTTTGTTTGAAAGTTGCTTTTGATTGGAGCACAAAACTGGTGGGAAACAAGGTTCTAACACTAAATTGGAAGATTATCTTTCATAATACACACAAGAGAGATAAGAAGAATCTTTCTTCTCCTAAGGACCACTGTCCAAGCAATAATATTATATTTGGCCTTAGCATCATGGGAAACTAGCGTTGACTCCATTGTTGGGGAATCAACAACAATTGCAGAATGGAAAACAAGAGCTCGGGGAGGATTGAGCTAAAGAAGAAGCCACTTGTACATTAGAAAGATTATTAATAGTTGTGGCCTTCAAACATGAAGCAAGAGTGACCACATTGGGAAAAACAAGACACTCCAAGGCCATGCCAACAAATTCCATGGATCATTATTAGCATTGTTTGCTAAATGGCCAAACCTTTATGATGTGTAAGAGAGAAATTTGAAGCTAAGTACCTAGTAACAAATCTACATCAACATGTAAAGAGGAGGCTCTCATAATCTAATTACTGCGACTAAGGTTGGTCTCAAACCATTAGAACCACTCTACCATGAAGGGGTTTGGAGACCTCTATACGTGAAGTAGAGTCGTCAACCTTTACAAAGTGACCAATTGAGTTGCCTATAGCCTCAAAACAAGCATCCTCCCAAAAATGAAGAGGAAGGTTTAAGAGTTTGAATTGAACAGATCACACAAAAATGGTTTAGAGAGACGGTTAAAGGATGTAGACCAAGGCTTGATAGAGATAAAATGTTCTCCCCGAGTCCAAATTTGAGTGAGCACCAAATTTTTATGCTTGAGGACTCAGAGGCAATGAAGAAGCCTTTAGTGTTGAGGTAGATCTCGATCATTCCCACCACAATTGTCTACTTAGTAGCCAAGATCCAATGATGTAGACCAGGAAGAGAAGACCAAAGGTTTGAGAACTTGCACACCAAACCTTTGTGATGGTAAAAATCCTCATTTTTTGGAGTCTCCTCATCAAAAACAACTATGGGGAAAGGTTTAACACAAGAGTGAGGTTGGTTCATGCATTGGGAGTAAACAAGATCACTCTAGGTAGCTTGGGTGAAGCTTTTTTGAGCTAGCAAAAGAGTATCCAATAAGAGTAACAACCTTTGCATAAGAGAAGGGGCCGATATTAGGTGCACCCCCACATGGATCGATAGCAAATCCTATGACTTGGAATATATCCTATTGAATAATGTGCAAGATTTTCTACTTGCCTTGTAGAAGCTCTGAGGGCTAAGGAGGCCACAAAAAGTGTGTACAGAATGATTGTACCTATAGAGGCCAGTCCTAAATATTTCTTAGTCAGATGTTAAGGATCCCTTGTTATGGTCATGGTTGTCGACCGATACGGCTGACCAACCAAGTATAGGGTCTTTATGTGGATCAGTGTATGCCTGAGAAAAGAGACTTATTGTTTGTTCTAATCCTTATTTACAATGATCTTGATATCTATTTCTTTTTTGTTCTTGCGTCTATCTATAATTGTGTTCCTTTGATTTTCCTACTCTAATTTTGTTATGTACTGAATGATATTTTATATGAAGACAAATAACTTATCCTATTTGGGAAATAGAGTCATCTCCCTTCTAGATCTTCATGATAAACTCTATGAGACAATTTTTAAATTTATCACTTGGATAAATATGTTGACTATCTAAGTCTCAATATTAGACAATTATATATTTGCCACCGCAATTAGTCCAATTGCATTTAACTCTTACTTGAAGAGACCAATTAGACAAGATGCATAAGGAAACAACTTCAAATGATCTTGATGTTTAAATTATTATGACAGTAAACAATATTTTCATACAAGAATTTAAGATAGAATTCAATACTGGAAATCAAAAATCACAAAGAACTGATTTAGAAAGAAAATTTTCCACACCAGAGAAAAGTACCGACTATATTACTTATATATTATGAAAGTATCTCAATGTTGATGATCTATTACAAATCAAAATGGCTTCCCTTATATAAGGAAGAAAAATCTTTAATGAAACATCATGCCTCTTGGTAGAGAAAGACACTATTTTAATAAGTAACTAGTTGTCTTTTAAGAGAAACAAATTAACTTCCCCTAAATGATCTATGTAATCTTGGTCTTTTTATACAATGAGATTAACACATAAGTACATCATGGTATACTCTGGTTTGTAGAATGTATCCATGATCTTTATCACATGGGGAAAGACATGTTCATCTCTTCCTATAAGTGTCTAAGAGAAAGTATTAGTTAATTCAACCTGCCATTGTTCCAAGAAAAGTGGTCCATCGCTTATCGTTGCAGGAAGTGTGTTTGTTTCATTTCCTTCTAGCCTTTTCATATCATCAACAATTCTTCATGAAACTTATTGTGGTTCTTAAGTAATTTATTACCTTCAACAAGATCATCTGGTGACAATAAGTCTTTCTTTTCTATCTTCTCATCTAGCCTCTTGCAATCGAATATGCTCTTCAAGGGTTCTAGCAATCCCTGTTTAAGTATTCCAGAAATCTGTTGAATATGTCATCATGGTTTTGAAATGGTGCTTGATTATCTCATATATTAAAGTGTACTCTCCCCTTGATATGTTCATTTTTTAAAAATCTTTTTATTTGTTTCCAAGTTTCTGGGCTTTAAGTCTCTAGAACATGGTGTCTTGGAGGGCTTTAATTTTTGTAGTGCAAGTGGAAAATCTTGCACATTCTTCGATTAGAGCTATTCAAGGTCATGTTACAAGATTTACTATTGACCAATGTGTGGGTGCACCTACTATCAACCCCAACCCTTGTACATAGGCTGTCAAACCTTCTCCCATAGTTTCAAACACATATACTTAAACACAACACATGGAGCTTGTTCAAACCAGGGATAACTTTAAGAAACCCCCTCCTAGGAAAAAGTGTGAAATCTTGGCGAATCGTACATTAATTTAGGGGAAAATTTTTATTGATTGGCAAATTTTTTTCCAAATTAGGAAAATAATATAAAGGCGAAGGCGAATTTTTCCCTACGGAATGAAAATTACATAAAATCCTAACGAATAATACATTAATGTGGGGAAATATATATTGTACGAGGCAAATTTTTTGCTTTTGAAGTAAAAAAATTATAATATATGAGGTGAATGATTTTCTTTTTAAGGGAAAAAAAATATTTGTACTAGCAAATTTTATGTGTCGTTTGAAAATATATTTATTTTATTGGCTAAGCTATCATTAATTATGGGAAAAATAAATGTTTTATTTGGCGATTTTCAAAAGATGGGACTCGTCAATGCGTCATGTGGGCCAACGCCAACTAATAACTTGTTTGCAGATTAAACACATTGGTATCGATAAGCACAAAAAGTTACATCGACACGAAACCTAACAGTAACATCCATCATTTTATAATGTTAAATGTCTTATTTGAGACCGTTTGATTATCCTAGATCAATGACTAAAGTTTAATTTTAGCCCAATTTCTTGAAGGAAACAGAGTTCTCCAAGAAGTCACCGGAATGATGACACGTATCAAATTAATATGCACCTTAACCATTATCTAATTAATGGAACATCACGTAATGACATCATTATTTACACGTATCAAGTATTACATCTATTTACGTGGACAGTTGATAATGTATCACAGTTGTCGTTAATAATGTAGAAACTAATGAAATATCAGATTCAACTCCAAGATCCAGCTGCATGCAATAAACCTGTCACAAAGAATGAAGCAACCAAATGGAAAAAGCAAAACTCAGAAGTCACTCAAAATGTGAGAGCAAAAATATCATCTGAATTAATGAAAAAGTACAACGCTCAACCTTATAAAAGGTGAGATAGAAACCCTAAAGGAGAAAACTAGGCTGCACATTATTAATTAAGAATTAATTAATAATGCACCTAAGTGAAGCTTAAGCAACTAGAGTAATAGGAACTTATATAATTAAATCAATATGATTTAATTAATAAGCATAAGGTAATAATACTCTAATACCCCCCCTTAAGCTGAACGCAGGGAGAAAGCTGACCTAGCAAAACTATGAACGCAAGAAATGGGTCTTGGCAACAAGGCCTGATCAGGTACCCAGTACAAGGAAATCTCTGTAAACTGGAGACAAAGGAGAAAACCCAGTGGGAAAAACTCCTCTCCAAAAAGAGATATAAAAGCAAGCAAAGACAAAAGGAAT
>MU227887.1:233732-251582 GCA_018584345.1 Thuja plicata
CAATTAATTAAATAAATATGACCTCATAATTGCTTTTTCTCAATTATCTGAATAATTAAATTCAATTATTGAAATGAGGATATTTATTTAATAATTAAATATTATTTAATTCCTTTTTATGTGTCTCGGCTAAAGAGGGTGAATTTAATTTAATTAAAGTGCTAGGACTTTATTAATTAAATTAATTTGATCATAGGGTTTGTTTAGCCAAATAGATATTTAAGAATTAAATATGATGTATGATTAATACAGATTTAGGATTTTCTGCATTTGACACTCAGGTCAAGTAGAGTCAGTGAAAACTCAAAATTGCCTAGTACAATAGGACTTTGATGATTTAGAAGAGCGACAAATGCAACAAAATTGGTTAAGGTTGCAAGATGCCAATTTTGGGGTGTTACAGGCATTTTCCAAGCAAGGGAATTCATGACCCCGTTCGTGCATCAATAAACACAAACTTTGTCTTTCAAAAATGTTAGAAACTAAAGGAAGTAGACAAAACTATTGCCTTATTTAAGAGAAATTTCACCGAGATGAATCAAACAACAACCAAAATGATAGGTTATGGTTTGCCAAGTCCTGGTCCTAGTAACTCATTAAAGAATTTTGTTGGAAGATAAGCTGACGAAAAAAGGTTGGAGGACACAATGGACTGATTTAGGCAAGTTTCCTCAGGACACAACTCATGGAGGCATTGCAAAGTGCATCAAACCATTGACAAATTTTAATGCAGTATTGGAAGGATCATTGCTTTCAAGTCACTCTAACAAGTATGGGTGGCTGACGAGGTTGCAGGTCATTCACTATAACTTGACACATTTTGACCTTCCAAATGATGCAGAATGGATCAAACTAAACAAATTAGCAGAATCATCTCATCAAAAATAGTATCTGAAAGTACTTTTAGTTTCAATCATCTGTATATTATTTATCTATTGGCTTGAATTAAGTTAAAAGTAACAAGTTTGAACTTTGTTTCTTTAACAGGATCAATGTAGTAGATGCTATAATGCTATTGCTCAATGCTAATTTACTAAATCGGCATGTCAAATGCAGAAATGTACAATAGTAGAGATGTTGTACTAGTCATGACTCTTACTGGGTTTGATTTTGAGACTTCACATTAGGCAAATCAACCTAAAGCTATTGTTTCTCCCTTGTTTCTATAAGAGGGAATTTAGGGTCATTTGCTAAGGGTAATGAAATTGATATTGGGTATTGAATCTTGAGTCATAATTCATTGTCAATTCACTTTTGCAAATAGAATCACACAGAGTTGTCTTCTACTTCTTACTACTATTAACGAATGAATTGTTACATTTTGTCATATTTGTAAATAAATTAACGAGAATCTCTATTTCTAAGAATTGTATCATATGAATTGCTATGTTTTAAAAAAAAAAAAAAAAATCTTTAAGAATTGTACAATATGAGCTGAATAATGCAAATGAAAACCATTATTAATTGTAGAATTCATGACATTATCAACCACATTCATGTTTTTGACATTGGAATATGATATTATGCATGATTGATGATGAGTCAATGACAGTCACATCATTGTCTCTGGAAGTCCTAGTTTGGTTTGAAATGTTGCCCAACCCTCTTCTCTAACATTTCTTCCTCTACAATTTCAGTGCCATGTCGTAAGGAAAAGTATGGACTTCATTCCTAGATGTATAGAGCCTCAAGCAATTTTTCAAATTCTTGTCTAGTTTTTTTCTTATCTTTGGCTTTAGGAACCCCAAAGCACTAAAAACTCTCTCATCCTCCGCCAACCTCAATATAGTGGTCAAACATAAATCAGCAAGCTTGAAAAATTCTGATATTGAATCAATCAACATTTCGCTCTCAGCTAGATATTTCCAAAGTCTTGTTGTTTATCCATCTTCGTGGGGGTTCTGCATAATATTATATTGTTCCCTCATTGTCTATCAAAATCAGCTGGATTGTTCTCTCAAACGAGATTCATCTAAAATTCCATTTAGAGTTACTCCATTTAACTCTTTGGTTTTGCAAAAATGATTTATCAAAGTTAGTAGCTTACTTTGATAATCCTTCGAATTGTTGATACTCCAATGTCGAGGAAACATAATAGACATGGATTCAAGTAGTTGGAATGGAGGGAATCTTTCTCTAATCTTTGAGGAAAGATCATAGGCAATGCTCTTCACAGAAGTAGTTACAGACTCAACGATCTTGGTAAAGTCTTCCCTTTTAACACTTGATATTTGCTTCATGTTCTTCCTTCCTGGTTCCTTAGACTTGACCCTAACATAGTAGTACATTTGTATCTCAACTCCATGTACTTCTGCACATAACTCCCTGTTTACATCGATCTTTAAAAAGTTGTTAGGATTGTCCAAATCTTTGATTTTAAGCCAGTTGGCAAATTTTACATCATCACATGATCGTTAGAGATTATCCAGCGTCATATATGTCAATTTACGAAGCCCAACATATTCTGCAATATATATTTCTCTTTGCTGGGCCTTTTTCATTATATTTCTCATTTCCTCCAGTATGGGGAGAAGACCTGCTAATGTTAAGAGTGTCTCTACATTAGTTAACCTTCACAGCATCTCAGGAAATTTGGGTAGCCCTGCTTCTTCATGACTTGAGTTCATTACAGTAAGCAATGATTAATATTCTAAAAACACTCGATGCATTGGTCCATCCAAAGAGATCCATCTAGTATCATTATCCTTTAGAAGCTTGTTCCTGTCGGTTAGTCCTTCGGCAAAGTGTTGAAATTCCCTCAATCACTTTGGACTTTGATAGAAGTATTGGTAGAGCTCTTTGATTAAAACTTCATTTTTTGTACTGGACCATGCTTGCTGACAACTCCAAAAGCTAGATTCATTCTGTGGGCCATGCAGTGAATGGGAGTAACGTAGGGCGCACAAGAAGCTTGTATCTTTGTGCAAAGACCGCCCTTGTGGCCTTGTATTACTAAAGCTCCATCCACTCTAACACACACCAATTTATTGGCAATCATCATGTCATTTATACCTCCATGTTCAAGTAGAGAACTCTTTACTAGTTCAAATAAATTTTCAGCTATTGCATTATCCTTCATTTTAGCAACAGTTAGTAGATGAGGTTGGCAGACAAAATTGTGTATAGTATAAACATGCATGCATACCCACAAAGTATTATCTACTACTGTAACCTCATCTAAAGAAATTGCAATAAAATTTGACTCTTTAATTTTTACCTTTAGATCCTCTTTTTCAACATCAGCAAGACAACTTGCCCATTCCCATCCCTATTTACTGACCAGTGACTGTTAGGATAGTTACAAACTTTTAGAAAGTGTAATAAAACACTCAATGATGGGTAATCTGTCATAGGATGCCCTCTGCTCAAAATAGTAAAGACAACACTTAACTGAACAACTTTTCCCATTAGTTCTACTTCCAATGCTTTTCCAAAATAAACTTCAATAGAGCATTTAACTTGAGCAGGCTTCATCTATATATTCTGTTGAAATTCATATAATTATACATTCCTAACATGCAGAGATTCGTCCTTTTTTTTCCATCTTATCACTGATTTTTCAACTCCATCTATGGTTTTATTTTTGTAAACTTTACCCATATGCTTCTCTATGGTGTCAATTTTTAACTACAACCTCTTTTCCTTCTTATTTATCTTGTTGCAAATCTTACATCTACATTTTATCGGAGGCTGACCTTCAATTGGATTTTCCACTGGTTCAATGAAAGGATATTTTGACACCCATTCTATTTGAAAATTCCTCGACAACTCCCACTTCCGATCATTTTTTGACTCCCTGTCCTTCTGTGCATTATTTTTTCTTTTCTTTTTCCCTGCACCATCATCATCTTTGACATTCTCAGTCTCATCCAAGTTGATTATATCATTATGGTTACTCTGGGTATTTAACTGAAAATCTTCTTCAAGTTCATCATGATTTGAGATATCAGGTTCGCCTACTTCTTCAATATGTCATATAGTTTCAGGTTGTGAATCTTCAAAATCTACTTGTGATGAATCAGCTTCCCGATTTTGGACAAAACATTTCCAACACCATGACCAAATTACAATGACGAGGTTCTACATTTTTCTGGCCTCTCTTGGCTTTCCCCACTTGCAGGACCCTTACCCTTATTCTTGTTCTACATCTCCATTCTCCAATGACTTCCAATGCAAAAAAAAAATGTTAAATTTTTGAAGAAGTGACAATAGACTATAATATATATAAATATGATTCTAGATTCATTGGCCCTAAAATCATGTATGAGGTCTCCCTGGTCACCACTGTTTGTTAACTAGTTACCACTAAATAATAATGAACTCAAACGACAGAGTCACAAAATAAGTATCACTTACCTTTGCCTCAAATTAAATTACAGTCGTGACTCGCCAATGCAGTATGCAGTTGCACTCAACAGTCTGAAACTTCGCTATCGATCAAATGTTTTTATACTAATCCTTATTTGGCGAATTCAGCAAGAGGTATTAGGTATACAAATATTTTACAAAGCTCGCATAATTATAACACATCTTTTTTTTTTTTCTGAGGCAATTATGGGTCATCCAATACCTTCGCATGATTAATAAAGTTGGCAAAATTACGTCACTTAGAGACACACATCCGTAAAATGCCAGGAAAATTTGGGGCTACCTATAAATATATATGTATAAAAGGATTGGTGAATATATGTAATCTATTTGGGGTCACTTAGAAATTATAGGCAAATTTTTTAAATTTACGGGGACCAAAATTTATATTCCATTGGCGATAATGTGTTAAAAATGGAAAAATTAAATAAACTGATGGGCGATGGGCCTAGGCTTTGGACCCAATATTAATAAATGTCAGGCGATAGGGTCGATCCAATATATGAAAAATATTCGCCAATTCTTGGGTCACCGACATGCGACATTCGCCAAATGGTGAATAGTCGCCACTAAAGTTTTCGTTGGTTCAAACATGACAATAAAAGTAATGTCAAAGTTAGTTCAAACATGCATGAGATGATTGAATGTCAAATTTTAAACAAACAAAACCAATGTCAAAATTAACTTTCAAATGCATACACTTCACATAAAATGAGTTTCAAGGTTACAACACATTCACACAAACAAAAAATGAACACATGCTAGAGTTTGACACAACATGAAATAAACATGCAAATTTATTTAAACGCGTGGAGTTTGTTCAAACATATAAAATCTAAACACACTTCACATAAAATGAGTTTCAAGGTTACAACACATTCACACAAACGAAAAATGAACACATGCTATAGTTTGTCCACACATGAAATAAACATGCAAATTTGTTTAAACACATGGAGTTTTTTCAAACATATAAAATCTAAACATATTTCACACAAACTAAACACTTAAGTTTAAACATGTTGAGGTACAAATACACACAAAGTGAATATTGAAGTTCAAAGGCACTTCAGTAAATTTCAAACATGAACCACACACACTAAAAATAAGTTTAAACATGTCAAGGTACAATCACACACAAAGTGAATACCAATGTTCAAAGACACTTCATAGTAGATTTCAAACATGCAAAACATAACAATGTCAAAGTTAATACACTCTTCGCACAAAGTGAATGTGAAAGTTCAATCATACACATGCCAAAGTAGAAACACAAAAAATGTGGCTATCAAAGTTAAAACACATATTACATAATGTTCATTTTAGACATAGTTTGTTCAAGCACACACATAAGAAATACACAAAGCTGGTTCACTACACATGTGAAGTTTGTTCAAACATGCCTAATTGATATTTTACAAAAGGTTAAATTTAACCCTACATAAGCAAACACTTAAGTTCAAACATGTCAAGATACAAACAAAAAGTGTTCAAACATGCAATATACCCACTTCATAGTCAATGAAAGTGACACCACATGAACATGCCAAAGTATAAAAATAAACAAAGTGGATGTAAATACCAACGCTCAAACACACTTCACACTAAATTTTCAAACATGCAACATAAGCAAATGCTAGAGTTAGTACACTCAAAGTTTGAACCACATTCACATTCCAAAGTAAAAATATAAACAAAGTGGTTGTAAACACGTTGTACAAGAAGTTACTTAAACCACGCACAAAGTAAAACATTTAAGTTCAAACATGTTAAAAACCCCGTGTGTACGTACACACACACAAGTATAAACTTTAAGTTCAAACATGTTTTCACACACACATTCACATAAATGAATGTTAAAGTTTATTGTACCTTTTACACAATGTAAATGTGAAAATTCAAATATAAATACAAACCACACAAAGTTAGCTCAAATACACAAAATAAACTTAAAATTCAACATACACAAATAAATATCAATGTTTTAAAAGAACATTACAAAAAATTCGTTCAACCACAAATGAAGTGAATACAAAATTTGAACTTGAAAAGTTAATACACTTCACACAAATTTTGTACAATGTTCACGCACATGCTTCAATTAACAATAAGCAAATCAACACACACATATTGAACCACACTAAACAAATAAATTTTAAAAATACTAAAATTTAATCCCATTCTTTAATTAAAAAAAAAGCAATGTTCAAACACACTTCACAAGTATAGATGTTAAAGTGAACCACACTAAACAAACAAGTTTAAAAGTCACTTTAAACAAACAATTGATGTATGCCAAAGCTCAAATACACATTTCATATAAACAATAAATACAATCAAAGTGAATGCCAAAGACTCAAAATCAAACATGTGTACAGTAAACATACATTAAATTGGAGGTCATTGTAATACTCAAATAATTAAGCTACACTAGAAATGTCAAATAATTAAATGTGATGAAATAAAATTTTAAAAAAATAAAAAATATGTAATAAATGATATTTAACTAAAAGTTCAAATTTGGAAATATAGGAATTTAATTAACGCCTTGCCAGGGAACCCAGGAGAAATAAACCTAAAATAATTTACTAAGTTTACATAATAACTTTTTTTTAAGAGTTTCCAATCAATAATGAATAACAATGCGGAAGCAATATAACATAAGCCAATACATACTCATAAATGTAGCTCATTTACAGATTACAAATCCTGAGGGTTCCATGACGTAGAATTACGTAAGTTAACTAATCTACTATATATAATAAATAAAATACAATCTTCATAAAAATCAAATGAATAACAAGAACATCATCTCATAAATGAAACCTAGATATGATTGATACCATAAGGTATACATAACGAACCATCATCCACTGCAAAAGTCATAGGGTATGTAATAATAACCCAATATAAAGTACAATACAATAATCCAAGAATGTCACAACTGATACAATGATACAAGTATACAACATAAGAAAGATAATGACAAGTCTCCAATAATGATGAAAAAGAAGGTACAATTGCAATAAGGATCATCTTATCATGAAGTCACGAATGTCGGATCTCAATGGTAATAAGAATCACTACCACTCGACCTCGTGGAACCAAAGGTCTACTCCCACCGTGCTGAGGAGATGACATCAGGCCCACACACATGGGAAACAACCAAACAAGAAATACTAATACAAATGTACACTGGATAAAAAGGTAACAACAAGATTTCAAGGTTTAAAATATAAAAGCTCAAGAGACCAAAACAAGTGTACCACAAAGCTCACGCAGGAACCTAGAACACATATAGAGAAGTGTCATCACAAGTCCACTATTGAGTTACCCTAGTAGTCTCTTTGGACCTTGTGCCCTAAGTGACCTATGTGGCTCAGTAATTCTTTCATACAAACAAGGATTCTAACCATGTAAGACCTCAATCAAGCATCTTTTCTTACTCCCATCCTAGCCTGTACTAGCACTCATGGCATGGGAGAGAACATAATTATCTTATTAATGTTTCTCTCCTAATAGATTTATTAAGTTGTCACTTATTAGGTCACTTACAATGAGTTACCCTAGTAGCCTCTTAAGGCCCTGCCCCCCATTTCAAGTCACTTCCCCTCTACGCTCCTAGATAACCTACCCTAATGCTCCCTAAAAAAAGAAACAAGCAGAGACAAAACCAAATCTATAAAAGACTTCTTGTAAGACATTAAAACATGAAAGTCATCAAAGAAACATGTTGGAGCATAATAAAGAGCAATACATCCTATACAAAGATCCAGACTGTCCATCCCATACTGGACATCTCAATAAAACAAACACCAAATCCGCGTGGTATCATACAGAGCATCTCTCTCTAAACATGGAGTAAAACATATTCCAAAACCATCATTCATATTATAGAATAGTCAAAGTAGAAGAAACAAGGTGACCAAGTAGATCAACTCAACATAACAATGGTTGTCACCTTTATGGTTAAATGAAATAAATATTGAAACTCAATAAAACATATTGCCTCTCGTACAACCCCTATAAGCTGACATAGTTTCCCAATTACCACAATAAGCAAAAATACGAAAAAACACTCATAACCAACTAATGCAATAACATACACCAAGACAACCAACCCTCAATACAAGTCTCAATTATTTAAATCACCCTCTTTGTTACATAAAAATCAAATTTGACTATAGTTGTACACTTATAAAATTCACACCCATATCTATAACCAATTAAATTAGAAAAAAAACAACTATATACACATAAAAATATTTTATTTAATTGAATCATGAATATATACATTTATAAAACAAACTAAATAAATCCATTTAATTAATTAACATTATTAATACTTAATAATATTAATTAACTATAGTAACATAAAAATAATGACCATGACCAATGACCATTCCCCAAAGCCTTACGAAGGGGGACAATTCATCCCCTCCCAAATAAAAAAAATTGATATTGTTAACCCTCACATGGACACCCCATTTAAAATTTTAAAATCAAACCCTTTTATCTCTGATTTTCACTTTGAGTATTGGTGAGTCCAAATTCAGTCATGTTCAGTGTAGAGGTTCATATTTTCAAAATGAAAGGTTTGAATCACAATTTCACTTTTTTTAACCACTTTGAACTGAGTTCAATGTGGTTCAAATAGATTCAAAGGTTCAGTTCAAAGGTGCAACTCACAAGGTTCAAACAGGTTCGATGGAAAAATCTAAAACTGCAAATTGCAAAGTTTTATTCTCAGTCTAGTTCAACATGGTTTCCAGAAGTTCAACTCCATTCAAATTTTAAGATCCAATGAGGTTAATTCTATATTTTCAAGGTATAATAGGGTTCATCCACTTCAACCAAGGTCAATATAGTGTAGCAAGTTCAATGGTTCAGCAACATTTACATAGCAAATGATTTTGTTTTTGATATTTTATAGACCTATACACAGAAGCGCATAACTTTTGGCCCTTCTATTATTTTTCAAATCTCTCTAGTGAGAAGGAAGAAAACTAGATGTGCAATAACATATCCAAAAATTGGCAAGATCCAAAGGTGGATTAAAAAAAATTGCCCCCCGAAAGGTGACTGATTTTTATTGACAGAATTGTTTTCAATCTGTCCAAGATGAATAATTTCATATTAGATTAAAACATTAAAATGCGGATACTTACAACTGAATTTTGATATGATATATATCTGCATTATTATCCTTATAGCTATAATGTAGATAAAACATTAAGCTCAATAAAATGATAAAAGGAGAAGACCAAAGATTACGTGGATTACTATTATGATTTCATTTCAAGATTCAGTTATAAAAAGTGAATGATGTCCCCGTGAAAGCTATTTTTAAAGAGGGTAAAAAAATATTAGGTGGGGTTCTGCTACTTTGGCTGGAGACTTTGTGCTACAGGGAAGGATTTTTTATTATTGTTTTCAATTGTAATTACGGAGGAAGGGACATTGATCTTTGGAGGGCAGTTGTATGGTGCAAGATTTTGAGTTTGTGGACTCATTTTTTTGAATATTGAAATAACAGAAGAAATATTGGTGGAGCTTTGAATTCATCATTGTTTTCCTCTAATTTTTTTTAGTTGTGTCTCATAATAATTACTTTCAATATTAGATCTGTTCAAATAAGTTGTGCATGTGTTTAATTCTAAAACTTTGTTTTCAGATTTAATCATTTCCTGCAAAGATTATGTTTTCTTCATCTTATTAGTTACCATCTGTGGG
Source organism: Thuja plicata (assembly GCA_018584345.1). Classification (NCBI taxonomy): domain Eukaryota; kingdom Viridiplantae; phylum Streptophyta; class Pinopsida; order Cupressales; family Cupressaceae; genus Thuja; species Thuja plicata. The sequence continues at coordinate 243,834 of MU227887.1, forward strand.
TGTTGGAAATATGAACTTTGTTTTGTCTTTCTTTCATTCACCTTATTTAATTTTCAGTTTCTTTCACATCTACTCTGTGTTTACAGCTAGATGTTTGTAAGCTTTTATTGCTTTTCGATTAAAAGCATTCATGTTTGTAGTTTAGCAGATTCATTGAAGATCTCACATGGGGAGCTGTACCAAAGATAGTTCAGAGGATGCTTATGCATTTCAATTGCAAAGTGATCCAACTGTTAGTCACATATATTTGTCTTCTCGGTCTGATTATTTGGGATTCATTCTAAGATTGTTTTTGTAAATGATAAATCTATTCGCTAATAGATATTAAACAACAAATCTGTTTACACATCAATTTACAAATTACATTTATTGAAATCGATTGATTTCAACAAATGCTTCAAAAGTGCAACATTTTCTTCAATTTTAAATATTAAATGTTGCATCCAACAACTCATTCAAGATTCCAAACATTTCTCTAAAATTCTAAAATTAACATTCATTATTTAACTTCAACAATGACCCATTCAAGCTTCCAGCTTCAAACATTCCCTGACAGTGTAACAAAAAAATTAGATAATATATATTTGTAATTTTGATATAAAATTGTACAAAATAATAGTGTAGATTAAATATTCTCTTATCAAGAAATATAACACTTATACTGCTAGACCTTGTGTCCTACTGTATCAAACCCAATTGATCTCAACACAATGCTCTCCTTGCTCAGGAAAAATTAATGGAGCTACATGCAAATGTCAGACATGGCCCTAGAGCAAAGTGTCAAGTGTCCATCATACTCTTGAAATGAAGGAAAAAGAAAGTAGATAAGTCTTTCGCTCAAGAAAAACTAATGGAGCTACACCATATGCTTACATATGCTTCCATTACCTATGAAGATCAAGTTCCATTACTAAATTAATGAACCATCACCCTAGAAGCAGTCTTAAGACCTAAAGCAGTCCAGCAAGATAAACAAGACCTTTAACGAAAAAGGGGAAATGCTAATTTGTTCTTAAAATATAACTAATAATATGTTACCAATCATATTATTCAAACATGCAAACCAAAATTACCTATTTCAAAACACAACAAACGATCTATCATTCCTACTACTTAATGAAACATTCTGCTAGTTAAGTTTTTAACATGACACGCCATATAACAAAATATGTTTGGTCATTCATCCTAATCCAAAGATTTTTTAGAAGTAGTTTCAAGTAACTGATTTATTTGAAACACAAGAAGAAATCTGATATTTTTTGGGAAGGGTATCACTATAGTGGGGATCAAATAGGATGTTTAAAAAATGTGTATTTCTTTGGGTGTATATCAATCCTACTGAATTTCAGAACAAATCCGTGTCAAAGAAAAATGGACAATTTTTTTCTGTACAATGATTACAAAGGATATCTAAGATTTAAATTGGATTTTAAACAAGTGACATGCAACTAGTGCCCTTTATTATCATGTTCATATTCAATACCATACTTATACTGCAACTTGTGTGTTAGGAAGTATTCATATCCGATTGAGAACATAATTCTATGTGTGCGAAGATATTTTATGAATTTTGATTGGTACTTTCCAACATCCTTATCCATCACCTTTGGTGACTATACTATTTAGATAGATGATACAATGCCCGATTCTTATCCAATCATTAAGAAGAGATCTCTATTAAATAAAGCGCTCATGAATTTATGCAAGAAGCTAGCCAAATTATTTGGAACCTTTTACAAATTCCCATGCCAAAAGTATTAGATGGAGTATTATGAGGTTGTGGGAGAAAGTTTAAAGGTCATCCTAATGAAGATGCTACTGTTAAGGAAATGGAGGATAATTAAACTGATAATGAATCAGGATTCCCTATTTTAGGTATGATATAAAATATAGAGGCTAAATATTGAGGCCTAGCTCCACAGTGTATGTTAGTTCTATGAACCTTCTTGATGGATATCAACCACCCATTAGTTAAGATGCTTCTTGTCAATCAAAAAAAACAAATCACTTTAAAAAAAACAAGCATCAATTGTTTTGAATATCATCTTCTTGAGTTAATGATTGACTATGTCCATCCCTGGTCAATAGATTTTTCTTTTTACAAAATGATTAGAACTGAGAACTTACGAAAATGCAACTGGTATGTTAATGTTGCTAGGTTGGCATGCATAGAAAATAACAAATTAGGAAAAAAAACTAATACATTAATAATTTAATAATAAAAACCCCTTCTCACATATGATATCGCATTTTAATTTAATACTTCAGATTTTTCCATTTCATTTACTTTAAAAAAAAGTGCTTTCCATAATTTTGAAATCCAAAAAAATGATAGTTCAAAATCAACTTAGAAGTGGAAGATGATAGACTATCAATATAGGACCTAGGTAGTATGCTAAAAGATTTATGGTAGATTTCATATTTGTAATGAAATATAAGCATAAAATGGAATATGGGCACGAGACTTCAGTCCTAGTAATCTGAGTCTTTCAGCTACTAAATTATTAGAAAAGTCAACGAGTTTAGGAAAACCAGCTTCCACTCGAGCAATAGAAAAACTAGCACTACTTGAAGCCTTAGAACCAGTTGAATTTGAAATAAGTCCTGACACCCAATCATCTTTATACATCTTTTCTATAGTTGCATTAACATAAATGTTGCCAAATAACACAAGAAAAATGTAAGTCGGTATGTGCTTTAATTAGAAAATCCCTATCAAACGTCTTAGCAATCAAGAAATAATATATAACAAAATCTAATGTCCCATTGATTCCAAGATCATAAAGAGACCTTAAAACTAACTACTAAGAAATGTAGGCAACCCACATACTTGTGACTTGCACAAGGGAGTAGTTGTCATTTTTCCAAGGATAACAGGGTATCAAACAACTTTTCGTAGCACTTACCAATTGAGACCAAACATAATCAAAATATAGTATGTCCTATCTAATAAGAGGAACTTAGAACTTAGAATATAGATTGTTAACATTAAGCATATAGAGAACATGTGTAATATGAAATATACCTTCCAAAAGAAAGCACTAGACAAAGAGCATAAACATAACAATTGCTAAAAATAAAGAATACCACCAACAAATTATAAAAAGTACCATGAGCTCAAAAAAATTTCTAAGGAAGTCCTCTAGAGAATACAAAACTAAAACCATCTTATAAAATTCTCTTATAGCACAAAAATATATAACTCATAATGAGATGATACCATAGAAGCAATAACAAGGAAAAAATTGCATTTGGACACTCCCTGGAATTGGGGATGTGTCAAATTAAACTAGTTAGCTAGGGAAAAGTACTATTATCCGGGTTTTCGGTAAACAAAATGTAACCAACCCTACCCTTATAGTGCAATTTTCAAACAATTTGGAATATGGTTCAAGGCTATTAGTATTAAATCATAAAAAATGGCATACCCCATGAAGGTTGATATGACCTCAAAGGATAATTTGGGGTTGCTAGCAAGGGTTCTTCCCTGTTGGGGGCTGACATCCCCAGATCTCTAGTCTTAGTTTTGAAAAGCCAAAAAAATAAAAATTATTTTAAGCTGCACAAGATGGAAAGCAACAATTTTTGTACTCTATGACAAAGAGTCACAAAGGGGATATCTAGTATCTTCATCACCTATAGTTATGTACACTAAAGAAGATGAATTAATCACAGATGTGCATCCACAATTTGTTATTTTATAAGGCACATATTGTACCCACCTTAAATCACTCATAGGCATAAACATGATTAGAAACAATAATGTCCACTTGTTATTGTGTAAACCACAATCAATATTGGACTCGCATAGTTCTCCCTTCCATGAAGTGGTAACTATTTCTATTTTACTATGGCCTGTGTGATGAAATTTCTGATTTGTTAACCTTTGGAGGATTTTCTTCCTTAAGCCACTAATACTGGAAAGTATATTTTCCATTTCAGGAAAAAATAAATTTCATTTTTCCTATTGTCCATATCCAAGGTACACATTATTTTGTCCCCAACTGCCCCATCTCCTACTATCGAGCAATGGATAGTTATCGCATAAGAAAGAACTCCTGCATATAAAATTGCCTATCCTTTGTCTTTGAATAATGTTTAAAGGTCTTATTTGAATCAAATGTCTGAACAAGACCTCCAATGATAACAAATGTATATGGAGTGCCTAACTCAAATGTCTAGGGTGCGCCTATTGGATGTAAGATTTTCTTTTTGGGTGGTTGTTAATACTTTGCAACCGAATTTCTTCTAATTCTATTAAAATGGTCCTATTGTCTCAACCAGAGTAAATCACCTATGGATCTGCCCCATTCACAAAGAAAAATTATTAATTAGTTGATATATAATATCTTTCGATTGCAAAACTAATTGATTTCTAGATACTATGTAGAGGATGTCAAACATCTAACTAAAGGATGCTTTAAAATGAAAATGATGTAGAGGATGCCACCATATCTAACTAGAATTACCTACTCAGTTTAGATAATTTAGTTTACATAATCAACAGACTTTGAAGTCTACCCAAAAAAAAAACATCGTACTGAAAGCACAACAGATTTTGTTAAGTATCGACTGACTGGAGGTCACTGATGTCAACAAGTATGAAGTGATACATGAATTTGAGGATAGTGGTTTCTATCATTAATTAGTCCATAAGGTCTCTCATCATAGGATTTGTGTTTTTCCATAATTTGTTTTGTCCCATAATATTACGGAAAAATACTAAAAAAATTTAAAAACACAAAGTCTAAGAATACAAAGAAAAAACATATACAAAAACAAAAAATTATAATTCATGAACAAAACAAAAAAAAAGAAGCATGACCATGCCAAAAGAGAAAAGGAAAATACAGCTAAAGAAAGCCTAAAAATATTTCAAATAGACATTCAAAAGGATTAATATCTGTTTTCAAATTTTTAATAATTTTGTGCTTGTTTAAAATTATTTTGTACCCTGTTATGTTTTCTTACTTTTTGGGGAATTCTACATTAAGATATAATATGAAAAGGTTTAGATTGAGGTTGGAAGTGCCAAGAAGATTGAAGTTAGTTAAGGAATATCATAACAACCCAAAAAATAAAAATTAGATAACTAGTCACATTAAGAATTAAGAGAACTGAAAAATCACATAACTCCTTAGGCAACAGTTATATGCTACTTGTCATAAAAGCAGGTGCATTAAGGATTATCATTTCTCCTAGAGAAGAAGTTGGGTTGAGCCATGTGCATCCTTAGCCCAAATATCTAAAGTATTGAATAATTTATATAAAGGATTGAAATCAAAACAACCATCAATTGGCTTGATAAATGCTGCCCTCCAACTTATATGATAAACTTTTTGTAGAGTTCTATAATTCAACCACAATTCAAATTACTTTTTAAAGATAAATTACATCTCTATTTTGAAAGAGCATCATAATCATCAAGGGTAAACTATCCTAACAAGATTCATTCATCCTCATCTAAAGAGTTTTGAGAAGCTATTTCAAGTGACTGGTCTATTTGAAAAACAATAAGAAATCTGACATTTTTTGGGAAGGGTATGACTAAAATGGGAATCAAATAGGATGTTTAACAATGTGTATTCCATTGGATGTGTATCAATCTCATTGAATGGACTATTTTTCCCGTACAAAGATTCTATAAAGGCCAATCTAAGATTTAAACTGGATTTTCGACAAGTGACATACATCTCTGATTTGGTCATTCATCCCAATTTAAAGAGTTTTGAGAAGCTATTTCAAGTGATTGATTTATTTGAAATACAACATGAAATTTGACATTTTGTGGGAAGGGTGTCACTAAACTGGGAATCGAATAGGATGTTTAACAATGTGTATTCATTTGGGTGTGTATCAATCTACCAAATGGACTATTTTTCTCGTACATAGATTCTTTAAAGGCAATCTAAGATTTAAAGTGGATTTTCAACAAGTGGCATACACCCAGTACCGTTTATTATCATATTTATATTCAATTCCATACTTATACTACAACTTTTATGATTGGAAGTGTTTATTATCCAATCTAGTTGAGTACAATATTCTATCAGTGCAAAAATATTTTATAAATTCTGATTGGTACTTTCCAACATCATTATTCGTCATCTTCAGTGACTATATTGTTCAAATAGACAATACGATGCTTGATTCCTATCCAATCATTAAGAAGGAGATCTCTATGACATAAAGCACTCATGAAGTTATGCAAGAAGCTAGTCAAATTGTTTGGAACCTTTTACAAATTCTCAAGCCAAAATTTCTAGATGGAGTATTATGAGGTTGTTGTAATGCCCAAAAATAAGGCAAAACACAACTACAAATTTTTTTTCTAACACAAATACGACCCTCAAGGTTATCTATGAGTTACGTTTCCATATGTAAGCCTAAGTCCTTATGAAAGTTACTTTATAATGTAGTTGACTAAGGAACATCTTAGGTGACGTCTAAGTTCAAGGATGTTTACAACGTTTAAATTGTCATTGAAAAGCGATGTCTTAATTTAACATTTAGTAAGTGTTTATTAATCAATGTATTAACTAGTTAACTCTAGTTAATTATCCATTTAAATAATTTTAGAGGTTATCCAACAACAACATTCATTAACTTAATAGAACTAATTTTGAAAAAAGAATAAACTAAAAGAGTAATTACTAACGTATTTAACCTTTGAAATAACTAGACATTACAAATAAAATCCTCTAAATAATTATATAACCATTCCAATTTTAAACACTAGAATAAATACTATTTAATCTTAATAATGCTTTAAGTAAATAACCAAAATCAACAAATGCAATATTATTCCCTTATTAAATAGTTATGAGTTCAATCTTAAGACATAGCAATTTAGAATTCGACCTTATTTAATAATTAAATTTAATTACTTACTTTAATTATTTAAGTGTGATATTTATCTAGAAACTTCTAACTATTAAGTAAAAAATAGCAACTATGAGTAAAAATGAATAAAAATTGAGGTCCAATAAATCAAATCTATAATTAAAACTTATAAATATAAGTTTCCTCATACTATTATTTTTTTTAAAGTGGGCTTTGAATATGATAATAAATATATTATTATACTTTGTTTTTCTTCTTCTCTTTTTTTCTTATTAAACTAACCCTAGGTTTGTTTAGGGTTTCTATTGCAGGGAGACAAATCTGGAACAGAGGAAGTGGCTAAGTTATAGGCTAGGTGGCTCTGTGTAAGGTTGAGGTCGAGCGGAGGGGTGACAGTCGTGGGAAACAGGCCACATTTTTTCTTTTAAGGAAGCAGCGGCGGCTCTGGGTGGAGGGTCGGATGCAGAGGCGGCATTGGTCTAAAGTGGGTGGAGGGAAGGCGGATGGCGGCAAGAGTCGTAGTGCAGCAGAGCGAAAGGGGTGGTCACAGTGGGCGATGCCGCCGGTGCTCGAGGGAAACAAGGGAGGGTGTCATCCCACTGTGTTTACACAATGGCCGACACTTCTGCCCCATTGTGTAAACACAGTGGGCGACACCTCCACCCTGTGGGCAATAGGAAGGATGGGGTCAAGGTAGGGCTTTGACCCTCCTTGCCCATAACCAAACATTTTAAAAAAAATCTTTATTATATATTATTTTTAAATTTGCTATGTTCTATTTAGTTTAATAATAAAAAATGACTGTCATAAAATAATAACAGAGGTATATATATACATGTACATATGTGTGTGTGTGTGTATACACACACACACACACATATATATATATATGTGTGTATATATATA
>MU227887.1:252298-266838 GCA_018584345.1 Thuja plicata
ATTACAAGGGTATGAGACAAATTTCCTTCCAATATAAATCAAAATCTTTGATTACAAGTTTAACATATCTCTTTGTCTTTCTTATAAGCTTAAAAGAAAACAAGAGATACAATATTATTTACAAGAATGGAAATGAAACCAAGGAATTCCCTGATTCTGGTAGACCACAGAAAAACTCCCTAAATACACAAAATCCTTTCGTGCTCCATCTGAAAACCTATGATAAGATAAGGCTGACCATGGAGGCTTACCTCCCAACCTAGGCCCTTGCAAGGCCATCCTCGAGCTAGAGGATCTAGAATGGAATGAGTAACAATTAGGTAACCCAAAATATACATAGGAACTCACTCAAACATAGAAACACAAAAGAAATCTCCCATACATGGTAAAATAGGAGGAAGGTCTCCAAGAGGCCTTCCTGAAATAGGGGTGGTGGTCGACTATCACAGGAGGAGAAGCCAAAGTATCAAAAATAATATTCTAAGCCACATATGGACTTGAAATGACCATCTACACAAGATGCAGTAAAAAATTCCTCCTTATGCCCCCCAGGTGCCCTTAGGCATACTTGGCATCATGGGTATCAAGAACCCCATGTATATCCCTCCACACACGAGAGACCCTGCAATATCTTGGAGTCACTTCCTACCACCCCCTCCAAGGTTAATCTGTCCCCCAAGGGTGAGTGTGCCTTGAAGAATCCCATTCACAAATTAAATTACAAAATAAAAACAACATACTAACACACCCAAAAAATCAAAGCAAGAAACCATAAAATACCAAGGACTCCATTAATGGAGTTCCAAGCTCCCATGCATACAATAGAAAAACATCTACACTAAGGATAAACCAACCTTGCTCCAAGATTATGATCAAATCTGAATTCCTGAGTTGAGCAATCCTTCTAAGGCTATCTCTACAAAGCTCCTTCAATCTTGGAAATGTCTCTAAAGGTAGAGAGTGGGTGAACAACTCAAAATATCCCTAAAACTTGCCCTATATAGGCAAACCTCCAAAATATCTGGAACCAATAAATTATGAGGAGACCTCAACCATCCCTTCCTCCCACTTTCCTTCCTTCTCCATAAATGGAGTTAAATGCAACTTGGGAAGAAAAAAGGAGTTAACCAAAACTTTACAACTCTTCAAATTCGCTCAACTTTAAGATGAAGACTTTAGGAGAGTAATAAATGATTTTTCAGGCTCTTAATGGGTTTAAAATGACCCCTAACCCCTAGGGTGCCAATTTTGGTAGCTAAAATTGACCCCGGTTACCTTCTGGGAGCCTAAATGACCCTCATAAACCCCACCTAAAGTTTACCCATGGATTTATAAGTCAAGTTGACCATCTGGAAACTTCCTAACCTAGGGTAAGCTTGGGTACTACACTTAGGTAACCCCTAGATAACCCTACACCTATCCTAGTTGCAATAACTAGTCATGCCAACACTTAGTTACAACAATTACCAAAATTGACACAATTTAAATAAACAAATGACATGGCTTATTCACATTTATCATAACTGAATTAAATACACACATGCAAACCACATTCATGAATAAAAAACTTATACAATGAGGTCCATGTTTCTATGTACAAACATGACCTTGGAATTTATAGAATATAACATAGGTTCCAATTTTGGGTCCCCGATTTAGATCCATGGTCAACTTTCCCTGCACACTCATTACACGCATTAGTAGGTCCAAAATAACATGATATGAAAACATAATACAACATCAATACTATATTACATATAAACTATATCTGCATTTGAATTAAATAATTATATCATCGGTTTTCTAAACCAATTTTCATCACAATTGCATCCACACAATTATTCCCATATACGACATCATCATAAAATGAAACTGAATCAAAACATTCTTAGGATTGGATAATACTGAGAGGGGGATGAATCAGTATTAAAGCACTTAATGAAATTCTTCAACCAATTAAATATTAACCATAAACTTGCAGTAAATTAAAGAACATAAGAAAATGAAACAGTACTCATAACACCATTATTTGTTTTCGAGGAAACCCTGGCCAAGGGAAAACCCTGGTGGGGATGGTACCCACAAGTAGGTACTAAAGTATAATGTCCCTATATGGAGACCTAGCCCTATTAGGAGCTGAATATTACATAGCACATTTCCTTGTTAAAGGAATTACAACCCTGTTAAATGTTTACAACACCCTATTAGGGGCCAATTGAGCTTACAGCTCTTACAATATAATTCAGGTTACAAAGTGTTCTTAGTCATGAACAAAAATAAGAAACATTGGTTCTTAGATAGTTCCTTTATTGTTCTTCAATGATCTATGTCATTCTCTGCCCTGCTATTCGCTTCAACAACTCATCCAACTGTCCAACTAGCCACACACACTTGATTTTTATCAAAAATATCTTACATATATATCTCACAACTTTACAAAGTCGGCTCCCAATATGAATATTTCAAATATTACAAAGTCAGAGTTCAATACAAAATAAATTTAATATAGTAAATACAAAATTCATAGTCGATGCTCTTGCATAGTCAATTTTGAGGTTATCAACAACCAAAATACAACTTCAATTTTCTGGAGTCCAAGCCATACTCCCTAAATCTTCGCTACTGTCAAACTGCTCTGTATCAATGTTCTGTTGCAGTCTGTCTGTCTTTAATTCTTTCTAACTCACTGTAGACTCAACCAAAACCAAATCAACCTTAGGTGGAGGTCATATATACCCCATACTATCTTCCTCTAAGCTTGCTTTCCCTAAATCATGGATCTCGATCTTTGAATTCCAAAACACTTATGTATCTCTAATTCTACACTTAGTCAATTTTTGAATCATCAAAACTTATCTTTACTGAAATCGGTCTGAAAACCAGATGTGTTGCCATAAATGACAACCAAAAAGTAAATCACATTTACAAAATTGATTACTTGCCAACAATCTCTCCCTTTGGCATTGATGGAAACACTTAACAAAAAAAATGAATAAGTGTTCCAACAAATTTGTCTCCTCTATAATATTCCTTTCCTTTTCTTTTCTCTTTTCTTATATATATATATATATATATATATATATATATATATATATATTCTTTCTCTTATCCCCCTTTGACAACAATGACAAAGGTGCATATAAAACAATAGGTTTTAGTGCTTGCTCACCAGTTTCAGAATATCGTGAAAAGAATCTTCCAAGATCTTTACTTCTGCAGTCCATGTTTTGAACAATATTTGGCTAATGTGAATTAATCCATTTAGTGAAAATGATGTGGTCTCAGCTTATTTCAAGTCTGTGGGCATAGATTTGTCTAGTGAATTTGTTACTTTCTCCAAGTCTGAGAGATGAACCTCAAGTATTGATAACTTAGGAGTGATAAAGCTCTTTAGCAAATTGAATCTTGTCAATACTCTCCCTTTCTCATTATCTAATACATTGAGTTTAGCCAAAATCCTTGTGACTTGTTTTTCTAACTCTATTGTGGATTGTGAAGATGTTTCACAACCATCCATCATACTGTTCAAAGTTGCCCTCTCTTTGGCAATAATGTATTCTACATTATGAACATGCCTTATTGGATTCATACAATAGCTAAACAATTTTCTCCCATGTCCAATGCAGCTCCTTGCATTTGTCAAGCAATTTTTCACAATGCCTAAGTCCCATGTGATAGATTTGCAAACTGATGTTAACTTCTTCTCTGAGTATGTCTTTTCTGCCTTCTTCTTTGCAATCTTCAATAAATTCTCATAGTGCCCATCAAATTCATCAAGTGTAATTCTCAGATTTTCAATGTCATCTTTGTTCTGGAAAACAATAGGTACTAGAAGCAATTTGTTTACATTATCAATTTCTCTTGTAATTACTTTTGTCTTCTTGTCTCCTTGCCGTTCTGATCTTTTCTTGGCTTTTTTCAAAGCAGTAAATGCCAATTTTACCAATTCAACTTCATCCATGTTCTCAAAATTTACATCACTGCTTTCCAACAATTAAATGGATGATGTGTTACCTCTTTATTTTCATCCTCTTGTTGATCTGTCTTCAGTTCTTCTTCCTTCTTTTGCTCTACTTCCTTCTTTTATTCCTCTTCCTTCTTTTGTTCTTCTTCTTCTTTGTGTTCAGCCTCATCTGCCACAGAAGTATCCATATTCCTTGAAAAAGGGTCATTTTCATCTTGAGAGGTGTCAAGAGTTACTCCTACACCAGAAACATAGAAATCTAGTGGTGGATCTACTTCGCTCTTCTCAGCAGTGGTCTCTATTGCTTTTGATCTTTCACCCATTCCCAGTTGTGTGGGAAAAGTGGTTTTAGGACGTGAGGGCTTTTTAGAAGTAGTACTCATCAATATCTTCTCTAGTGCCTTCTGAGTTTCCTTAGTGACTTCATCACACTTCCTCGCCATGATTTTCAATAATCTCACCTTGGTCCTTAATAGATGTTTTAATTCCTTATATATTTTGTCCCTTTCTTGTACTGATATCACAGGTAGCATGTTATCAATTTCTTGGTTCTTGATTGTATCATCTTCACTCTATGCAACATATTTTATTATCTCCAATATCCCATATAAGTCTATAGGTATACTTCCTTCAATTTCTAAAAGTGTTCTCTTGAAAGTAAGTAAATGTTCAATCAGAATGTCCTCAATCTTAAGCTTGTCTGCTTCTTCATGCATGTTTTAGTATTTATCAATTGTGACCAGTTTACCTTGTTCTAATGCTCTCTTCTCTAACATCTTCAGGTCAAGTTTCCATAAGTATTTTTCTTCTTTCTTCTCTTCTCCTACTGTGCTCTTCCCTTTAGGTGATGTTTGCATGCTTGATCTAGTAACTCTAGAAGTAATGTTTTGTGCTTGTGATGTTTGTTGTTGAGGAGGAGGTGGACTATCTACCATAACTACCTCAGGAGTGGGAGGGGCTGTAGTACTACCACTTTTTGGTCCAAGAGATCTTTATTTCATCTTTCTTTTGACTTCTTTTAGTTCTTCTTCTATCAACCTAGCTTTTACTCCGCATTCATGTACAAGATTCTCAATCTTCTCTTCCTCAGACCTCTAGTCTATTCTTCTCTCACCTTTGCTGACTTCTCCTCATATGTTCCCCATCTTTCCTCTGTTGTATCAATTTTGTATGCAAGGAAATGTTCTGCTTGCATGGTAAGTACCTCAGAACTTACTTCATAACCCATGGGATAACACCATTTCTTTCTAGGTATGACTACTTCAAAACATACACAATCAGTTTCAACCATGAAACAGATTGTATATTTGTATTTTTCAACAATATCTTCATGTATCCTGTATCTAGTTTTCATCTATCTTCGTAGGATCTTTATCATAGCAAACAATTCTCCATCAACCCGAGTAGAATTTTGTCTCTTGTAGCTCTGTGAAATTAAAATGCCAGTAGGTGTTCCAGATTTCCAACCACTAGGATGTAAGCCAGGAAATTTGTGCTCAATATGAATAAAAATATGCATCAACAATGAACCAAATCTGAAGGTCTTAGTTCTTTCCTTCTTCATTAGCTTCACATTCTCAAGGAATTTTTGTGCCAGAACTTTGCATAGATTATATTTTACATTTTCCTTCACCATTCTCCATGCCATCATGATTACCCCAGCAAATATTGAGTTAGGTTTTCTACTGTAGTAGAACTTGTACCCAAGTATCATAGAAATCAATCTTACATCTTGCTGAAAGATTTAGTTACTATCATTTCCTGTCTGTCCCATTTGGAATGAGTTAGGGTTTAAACTTCTTTCTTCACATGTTTCTCCGCAATAGGGATGACTCTAGTGTTGTCTAGTATAGTGATTTCATGGATTAGGTCACTACAAATCTTCACAGGTTGATCACCTATCTAGATAAATTGATCATGAACCCTACTTAATAGTCTCTTGAACCATTCATCTTCATCGAATTTGCATAAGTCCAAAATTTTCATTATGCTTAACTGACCAATGTGTTTATATTCTTCTTTCATGATTCCATTGTCAGTCATATCCTCCATCTCAGTTGATATCTCATCAATTCCCAATATGTCATACTTACAATGTATGTAAGCCCTAATATCTTGTATGTGTAACATGTCATACAGGGTTTGGTAAAATGCTCCCTATGGATCCTCTTCACATGACTTGAATGGATATTTCTTAAATTTATGCCTAGTTTGGACTGTAACATAAAAAATAATAGGTGCATCTATGGCTAGATGATGTAAATACCTTTCTTCCACTGAATTCTGAGTTTATCCTTCAATCGATCACGCATGACCAATCTAGAATAGTATGAATCTCTGTGCTCTCTGATATCCTTAGCTCTCTCTTCATCAAATGGTAAAGAGATAGGTCATCAAACGGTGCTTTATACAAGTTTAGGTTATGAATTTCGCTTTTACTTAAAACTGTCCAGTCAGCTATTAAATCTTGCGAACAAAATATATGTATTGGCTGATGTTGCGCTCTTAGATTTATATTTCATGATGTTGGAAAAGCTTATACCCAAGCTCGCTCAAGCTTAATCTATGAATTTCAGGGTAGGATATATTCTGATGTCTGTATCCAATGCTCCCCTAAGGCCATGATTAGCCAATTAGGTCGATTTTGTTTTACTACCATCAGGTGAAGATCCAGTAGCCTCTACTGACTCTCCCTGAGCTGATGTCTCACTAGTTTCTTTTATCTTCCATATCTTACCACTGTTGCTATCTTCTACATTTTAAAAAAAACTTTCAAAATCATTCTTCATATCTGCAACACTCTTACCAATATCATTTCCATTCTTCTATGAATTCATAGGAGGTGGTACTCTTCTGTTGTTTGATCCATTATACCTACAAAACTTTACTATATGTCCTAGATTATTGCATTTATAACATATAGGAGGTCTTCTTTCCTGATTAACTTGCATCTTACAGTACTTCACAATGTGTCCAATGTTATTACATTTGTAGCATGTGGATCTCACTGTAGATTCTCTTCCATTATCTTGTCTATATCCTATTTGATTAGGTTTTATGCATTTTGCTTTCTTGTGCCCATATCCATTACAGTTACAACAATAACCAGAAAAATTTCTAAAAGGGGCATTACCTCTACAGTCTCTTTTCATGTGTCCAAATTTGTTGCAGCCAAATCATCTACCTCTAAAGGGTCTAATATGCTCTTTAGGTTCTTCAATAGAAGGTTTCTTAGCATCAATCTTCTTATTTGATTTCTCTTCCTGATTCTTTGAACATTCAGCTTCATTAAAGCCAATACCAGTCATATCACCCTTAGGTTTCTGTTTGTCTCTCTATTCATCCATCAAATCACTTCTTGTGTGATGTTTCTCAATGTGCTTCTTTGCTTCAACAAGTTCACCTTTTATAATCTGATTGTATTTTTCCATCTCCAAATACTTGTTCTTGTAGTTGTCAGCCTCATTCTTCATTTGATCTAATTCATTGTTTTAATTTTGTTCAAATTTCTTCTTAACATCCTTCTATACTTGTATTTCTTTAGTCATAGTCTCATTTTCAAGTTTCAGAGTTTCATTCTCTTCTTTTAATTGCTTCACCTGATCTAAATTGTCTTCATCTGAATCCTTTTTTATCTGAAMCACAAGATCTTGTYTTTGATTTCTGGAAAGATCAAGTTGGTCTTTGAGTTTYTTTACAAATTTCTCAGCTCTTCACATGTTGAATCTCAACTCTCCATTTTYTKCTTTTKCTTTTTCAAGGTCTTCAAGTGTAGCATCAAAGTTTTCTTGCAAACTKTCCAAATCTATTCTAATCTCCCTCAAGTTGTTAGACTTTCTCTCCAAGGGCCAAAAGCTCTGATACCAATTGTTAGGATTGGATAATACTGAGAGGGGGGGTGAATTAGTATTATAGMACTTWATTAAATTCTTCAACCAATTAAATATTAACCATAAAATTKCAATAAAGAAAAKAATGTAAGCAAATGACACAGTACTCATAACACCATATTTTGTTTTYGAGGAAACCCTRGCCAAGGGAAAACCCCGGTGGGGATGGTACCCACAARCATGTACTAAAGTATAATGTCCCTGTAAGGAGACCTATCCTTGTTAGGAGCTTAATATTACATAGCACATTTCCTTGTTAAAGGAATTACAACCCTGTTAAAGGTTCACAACACCCTATTAGGGGCCAACTGAACTTACAGCTCTTACAATATAATTCAGGTTACAAAGTGTTCTCAGTCATGAACAAAAACAAGCAACACTGGTGCTTAGATAGTTCCTTTATTATTCTTTAATGATATCTATCATTCTCTACCCTGCTATTTTCTTAAACAACTCATCCAACTGTCCAACTAACCACACACACTTGATCTTTATCAAAAAGATCTTACATATATATCTCACAACTTTACAAAGTTGACTCCCAATATGAATATTTCAAATATTACAAAGTCGACCTTCAATACAAAATACATTTAATATAGTAAATACAAAATTCATAGTCGACACTCTTGCATAGTCAATGTTGAGGTTATCAACAACCAAAATACAACTTTGATTGTCTAGAGTCCAAGTCATACTCCCTAAATCCTCGCTACTGTCAAACTGCTATGTATCATTGTTCTACTGTAGTCTGTCTTTCTTCAATTCTTTATAACTCATCGTAGACTAAACCAAAACCAAACCAATCTTAGGTGGAGGTCATACATACCCCATACTATCTTCCTCTAAGCTCGCTTTCCCTAAATCATTAATCTCAATCTTTGACATCCAAAACACTTCTGTATCTTTGCTTCTACACTTAGTCAATTTCTAAATCATCAAAACTTATCTTTACTGGAATCGTTCTGAAACCAAGATGTGTTGCCATAAATGAAAACCAAAAATTAAATCACATTTACAAAATTGATTACTTGCCAACAAACATAAATTATCTCAAGTGTACCCTGATTACATAACCAGGTACCAAATATATAACATAGGATTCAACAGATCCTCAAATACATAAGAGTCTCAATAGTCAAAGTATGTCCAAGTAAATAATCACTGAAACCATAGAAGATAAAGAAGTAAAAATATGACGGTCTAAGGTAGGTCTCACATCCACCCCTCTAGGCATGAACTTCCTCCTAGAGTTCATCAAAGAGGTGAGGGTACTATGATATCATCTGTGTTGTGTCCTCCCAATAAGTTGTAACCTTGTCATAACAATCCCACTGGACCCTAACCTGGTCCAGCTCTCGGCCTCGAAGGCCCAATGTCCACCGAGACAATATATGAATTGGCTCGAAAGCCAACTACCTATCTGAATCCACCTGCAAGGCATCCCAATCTATCACATGAGACTCATCATATATATAATTTTGTAAGACTGAAACACGAAACACATCATGGATGTGTGACAGGCTAGGTGGCAAGGCTAAATGGTAAGCAACTGGTCCTATCCTCTCTAGGATCTCAAAAGGTCCAAAAAAATGAGGTGCAATCTTATATCCCTTTCCAAAATAGATTGGACTCTTATGCAGCCACACTCTCAAGAAGACCTTGTCTCCAACTACATAGGATCAATCAATCCTCTTTGCATCTGCATACTTCTTCTACCTATGTTGTGCTTCCACTAGATGTCGTCTAATAAAGGTTACTTGCTGCTCCATATCTCTGACTAGCTCAAGTCCAATGGAGACTCTATCCTCCATGCGATCCCAACTAAGTGGAGTCCTACAAGGTCTACCATAAAGAGCTTGGTAGGGAGGCATACCCAAGGATGTATGATGCTCATTGTTGTAGGAAAACTCAACAAGGTGTAGGTATTCCTCCCACCAAGTCTGATGATCCATTACATAAATGTGTAACATGTCTTCTAACACCTGATTGACCCTCTCAATCTATCCATCAGTCTCTGGATGATAAGCTATACTAAAATTGAGCCTAGTTCGCATAGCTTCTTGAAGTTCTCTCCAAAAGGATGAAGTTAAGAGAGAATCTCTATCAAAGATGATCTTATGAGGTACACCATGCAGTCTGAGGATATCTTGTAAGAACACCTGCGCCACTATTGGTACAGTAAAGGTAGTTCGCATGGGTGAAAAATGAGCCACCTTGGTCAACTTGTCAACTAACACCATGATGACATCATGATGATGAGAAGACATAGGAAGAACTACTATGAAGTCCATAGAAATGGTGTCCCATTTCCACATTGGTATCTCATGGGGGTGAAGAAGTCCACCTGGATGTCAATGTTCTGCTTTCACCCTCTAGCATTCCAAGCACCTAGCTACTATCTCATATAGCTATAACCTCATGCTGGGTCAATGATACAACAGTCTCAGACCGACATGCATCTTCTTGACTCTGAGATGCACTGCATAAGGAGTTCTATGAGCCTCTAACATCACAAACTCACACAATCCTCTAGAAGAAGGTATATAGATACATCCTCTATGACACAATAGTTCATCAGAATCCAATGAGTACTCTGAAAACTTCCCCTCAAGGGGTCTTTGAGATCAAACCAGTTCAAAAATTTCTACATACATCTCATCCTCATGTAAGTGATGAAGAATGTGATCTCTCAAATCTGTGTCGGTGTGTTGGTGCTCAAAATCAACAGATTGTGGACTTTCCAATCCAATGTTGGGAAACCCAAGTGATTTTGGCCAACTAACAAGTCATAACCAAGGCAAGGTTAGAACTTCTGCAATTATGGCTCTATAGAACCAAGGTTGGTAGGCCTATACCTTAAGCTTTAAGGCTTTTTATAGTAGATCTGATAGCATCTCAAACCTCTCTTTCAAGGATGGAAAAGCACTTGAAAGAAATCAAATTGTGATCAATATAACATATAGCTGCAAAATTGAATGCTTTGTGAAATTGTAATAATTCTTTAAGTACATAAATGAATGAATGCTAGAATGTCTCAACCACGTAAAACAATGAACTAAATGACTATATCCAACTATTGATAAGATCAGTGCCTATATCAACTTGGGAAATAGAATTAATCCAATTTCAATCCTATGTATAACCTTGCAAGATAGTATATGTTCCAATACCATCAACTATTTGAATACTATTGATGTAAAGAAATTAAGTCTATTTATATCTTTGTTAGTTCAAATGAATTTAACTCCTATGGTTGGGAGACCAGTTAACCAAGAAGCAGGAAACACTTTAAATTTCTCAGACTCCTTGATAATCAAACAATGATATAAGACATATAAGATCTCAACACAAGTATTTCTAGAATAGAAATTGAAATTCCTTCAATAATTGAAAAGGACTAATTGAAATGAATTGAACCTTCCTACCACTTGTGAGACAGAAAACACTTATCTTTTATTGATTTTGAAAAAATAGTACATTTGAGTCCATGTTGCAGTTGTGATCAAACTAAAAATAATAATGATTGTTCTTCCTCCCCACTTTCACATGTTCTTGGAATCCCTATTTGTATAAAATCCAAGGGATGCATACAAGCTTTAGACCGATGTGTCTTTTGATAACTAAAACCTAATCCTAAGATCAACAACTGAACATTAGTTACAATAAAGGAATGATTAATAATCCTTGTTAGGAATGGTTGTCGACCATAAGGATAACAACAATATTTACTTAGTAAATCCTTTGTGATTCATTCTCAGATTATTAAATAATGATCTTGCATTGTCATAGTCCTTCGACCATATATCTATCAAATATTTCTTCTTCTGATAAGGGATATTATTCCTGGTAGGTCAAATAGCTTCATCATTTTGAACAGGAACGTCAACATTATCGACCACCCTCTGGTACCATATATCTTCTTAAGAACTCCTCAAAGTATGTATTCATGTCTTTATCCTTCCTCAGTATCCCATGAAGATCAAGTTATCTTGTTGGCAGGTTGATTCATGTTTTACCAACTTCAAAACCTTGCATGATAATGTTGATAATGCATCAAATAGTATACAAAACCATAAGAGAAAAATATAATATTTAAGATATAAACGAAAAAACAAAATCGTAATCAACACTACCACCCAAGCCTCCAAACTTTTGAGTTTTGAGGACATGTATTAGCATCACGCAATGCCTTGAAGGATAAAGGTTGAGCATTAATTCCTTTTAGGCATCATGACCACCATAGATCTCTTTCAAAGATTACCCACCTTTCGGTCTTAAAATCTAATCATCTTTATAACCTTCCATGTGGGCCTTTGATAACCTGTAACCTATGGTGTGGAATTACGGTTCTGAGATCCCTTAACTACCTCCTCAGTGACCAAGGCTCTATCAATAGTAAAATGCAAGTCCCCTGGTGTTACCATGTGTACCATGCCTGATATTGAAGGGTTCAATCCTTTAATAAAGAAATTGACCTGGAGCTTCTCGTCTCTCATATACTCGACATATGGGAGGAGATCTAAAAAATTTCCCTCATACTGGGCGACAAAAATTCCTCTCTGCTGGAGGTCATGGAATCATCTACGTGACGCTATTTGAACTGCTCCAAGAGATATCTAGCTTGTAATATCTCCAAAAAGGCCTCCCATATAAGGGTATCTATCAGTCAGTGCCCCTTGAATTTCTCGTGTTCCCATCAAGTGGAGGCTCCTACTCTAGGAAAGTGATTAGAATATTGTGCTTTGAAATTGCTCCCATAGGAACGCAAACCATAGCATCTCTCAAGACTCAAAATCCAAGACTCTACCTTTGTACCATCTATGGAGCCTACGAATAGAGGTGTTTAAAGCCGCATTGACTCTCTGATCTGATCTCCAGTCTCTGGGGGTGCTCTCTCAAACTTTGCTCTCTAGCAGAGGACCCATGTCCTTCCAAATTTTTTTGTTCATTCTACTGTATCACTGGAGGCATACAGTCCAGTATGAGTCTGACCAGATTTTGAAAGGCCTGAACTAAAGCTACATTTGGATCAGGAAGTGGTTCAGGGGGTGGACCTTGATCCCCTCTGTGATCCTCTGCCTCGGATCGTACCTCCTCATGAGCTGCAAGGGTACGTCTCTGACCATGTCCTTGTCTACGGTCTTGTCGAGTGATACGAGGCATCCTACACATACAAAGACAAATTTTAGTGATTACGTAGTGGGTTAGGCTCCCAATGTTGCTAGCATGGCTCTGATACAAAAATGTAATGCCCAAAAATATGGAAAAACACAACTACAAAATTTTTTCCTAACACAAATACAACCCTCAAGGTTATCTATGAGTTACATTTCCATCTATAAGCCTAAGTCCTTATGGCAGTTACTTTATAACGTAGTTGACTAAGGAACATATTAGGTAATAAAATGGACGTCTAAGTTCAAGGATGTTTACAATGTTTAAAGGGTCGTTGAAAAATGATGTCTTAATTTAACATTTAGTAAGTGTTTATTAATCAATGTATTAACTAGTTAACTCCACTTAATTATCCATTTAAATAATTTTGGAGGTTATCCAACAACCACATTCATTAACTTATTAGAACTAATTTTGAAAAAAAGAATAACCTAAAAGAGTAATTACTTATGTATTTAACCTTTGAAAATAACTAGACATTACAAATAAAATCCTCTAAATAATTATATAACAACTCCAATTTTAAGCACTAGAATAAATACTATATAATCTTAATAATGCTTTAAGTAAATAACCAAAATCAACAAATGCAATATTATTCCCTTATTAAATAGATATGAGTTCAATCTTAAAACATAGCAATTTAGAATTTGACCTTATTTAATATTAAAGTCAATATTGATTTTAACTTAAAGTTATATACTTAATAATTAAATTTAATTACTTACTTTAATTATTTAAGTGTGATATTTATCTAGAAACTTCTAACTATTAAGTCAAAAATAACAACTATGAGTAAAAATGAATAAAATTTGAGGTCCAACAAATCAAATCTATAATTTAAAACTTATATATATAAGTTTCCTCATACTATTATTTTTTTTAAAGTGGGCTCAGAATATGATAATAAATATATTATTATACTATGTTTTTCTTCCTCTTTTTTCTTATTAAACTAACCCTAGGTTCATTTAGGATTTCTATTGCAGGGAGACGAATCTGGAATAGAGGAAGCGACAAGTTAGAATGATTTAGAATAACTGAGAGGGGGTGAATCAGTTATCCAAGGTCCAGATGTACCAATTGAAATTTCAAACACTTCAACCAACTCGGATCCACTCAATAATCCACTCGGTCTCTATAGCATATAATCAATAACATAAACTTGCAATTTATTGTCCTAATATAACCAATTTACAGAATATAAAACTCTTAATAGTACAAAACATCAAATAATATTCACACAAGTATGACACCAGGATTTGACGTGGAAACAAAACATGGGAAAAACCACCAATAACATGTTACCAATTCTTCACTCTTCTGAAGTGAGCTCTGTGAAAATCTAACCTAGTTAAAGGTTACAATACACACAGTTAAAGGATTTAATCACTATGTTAAAATTGAGCCTTGTTAGAGGGCTTAGACCATTCCATTAGAATGTCACCTTGATTAAAGGATTTAACAATATGACTGTTAGGTCAACCTTGTTTAAAAGGATTTTGCAA
>MU227887.1:270683-302537 GCA_018584345.1 Thuja plicata
ATAGATTTGCAAACTGATGTTAACTTCTTCTCTGAGTATGTCTTTTCTGCCTTCTTCTTTGCAATCTTCAATAAATTCTCATAGTGCCCATCAAATTCATCAAGTGTAATTCTCAGATTTTCAATGTCATCTTTGTTCTGGAAAACAATAGGTACTAGAAGCAATTTGTTTACATTATCAATTTCTCTTGTAATTACTTTTGTCTTCTTGTCTCCTTGCCGTTCTGATCTTTTCTTGGCTTTTTTCAAAGCAGTAAATGCCAATTTTACCAATTCAACTTCATCCATGTTCTCAAAATTTACATCACTGCTTTCCAACAATTAAATGGATGATGTGTTACCTCTTTATTTTCATCCTCTTGTTGATCTGTCTTCAGTTCTTCTTCCTTCTTTTGCTCTACTTCCTTCTTTTATTCCTCTTCCTTCTTTTGTTCTTCTTCTTCTTTGTGTTCAGCCTCATCTGCCACAGAAGTATCCATATTCCTTGAAAAAGGGTCATTTTCATCTTGAGAGGTGTCAAGAGTTACTCCTACACCAGAAACATAGAAATCTAGTGGTGGATCTACTTCGCTCTTCTCAGCAGTGGTCTCTATTGCTTTTGATCTTTCACCCATTCCCAGTTGTGTGGGAAAAGTGGTTTTAGGACGTGAGGGCTTTTTAGAAGTAGTACTCATCAATATCTTCTCTAGTGCCTTCTGAGTTTCCTTAGTGACTTCATCACACTTCCTCGCCATGATTTTCAATAATCTCACCTTGGTCCTTAATAGATGTTTTAATTCCTTATATATTTTGTCCCTTTCTTGTACTGATATCACAGGTAGCATGTTATCAATTTCTTGGTTCTTGATTGTATCATCTTCACTCTATGCAACATATTTTATTATCTCCAATATCCCATATAAGTCTATAGGTATACTTCCTTCAATTTCTAAAAGTGTTCTCTTGAAAGTAAGTAAATGTTCAATCAGAATGTCCTCAATCTTAAGCTTGTCTGCTTCTTCATGCATGTTTTAGTATTTATCAATTGTGACCAGTTTACCTTGTTCTAATGCTCTCTTCTCTAACATCTTCAGGTCAAGTTTCCATAAGTATTTTTCTTCTTTCTTCTCTTCTCCTACTGTGCTCTTCCCTTTAGGTGATGTTTGCATGCTTGATCTAGTAACTCTAGAAGTAATGTTTTGTGCTTGTGATGTTTGTTGTTGAGGAGGAGGTGGACTATCTACCATAACTACCTCAGGAGTGGGAGGGGCTGCAGTACTACCACTTTTTGGTCCAAGAGATCTTTATTTCATCTTTCTTTTGACTTCTTTTAGTTCTTCTTCTGTCAACCTAGCTTTTACTCCGCATTCATGTACAAGATTCTCAATCTTTCTCTTCCTTAGACCTCTAGTCTATTCTTCTCTCACCTTTGCTGACTTCTCCTCATATGTTCCCCATCTTTCCTTTGTTGTATCAATTTTTTATGCAAGGAAATGTTCTACTTGCATGGTAAGTACCTCAGAACTTACTTCATAACCCATGGGATAACACCATTTCTTTCTGGGTATGACTGCTTCAAAACATACACAATCAGTTTCAACCATGAAACAGATTGTATATTTGTATTTTTCAACAATATCTTCATGTATCCTGTATCTAGTTTTCATCTGTCTTCGTAGGATCTTTATCATAGCAAACAATTCTCCATCAACCCGAGTAGAATTTTGTCTCTTCTAGCTCTGTGAAATTAAAATGCCAGTAGGTGTTCCAGATTTCTGACCACTAGGATGTAAGCCAGGAAATTTGTGCTCAATATGAATAAAAATATGCATCAACAATGAACCAAATCTGAAGGTCTTATTTCTATCCTTCTTCATTAGCTTCACATTCTCAAGGAATTTTTGTTTCAGAACTTTGCATAGATTATATTTTACATTTTCCTTCACCATTCTCCATGCCATCATGATTACCCCAACAAATATTGAGTTAGGTTTTCTACTGTAGTAGAACTTGTACCCAAGTATCATAGAAATCAATCTTACATCTTGCTAAAAGATGTCATTTACTATCATTTCCTGTCTGTCCCATTTGGAATGAGTTAGGGTTTCAACTTCTTTCTTCACATGTTTCTCCACAATAGGGATGACTCTAGTGTTGTCTAGTCTAGTGATTTCATGGATTAGGTCACTACAAATCTTCACAGGTTGATCACCTATCTAGATAAACTGATCATGAACCCTACTTAATAGTCTCTTGAACCATTCATTTTCATCAAATTTGCATAAGTCCAAAATTTTCATTATGCTTAACTGACCAATGTGTTTGTATTCTTCTTTCATGATTCCATTGTCAGTCATATCCTCCATCTCAGTTGATATCTCATCAATTCCCAATATGTCATACTTACAATGTATGTAAGCCCTAATATCTTGTATGTGTAACATGTCATACATGGTTTGGGAAAATGCTCCCTCTAGATCCTCTTCACATGACTTGAATGGATATTTCTTAATTTTATGCCTAGTTTGGACTGTAACATCAAAAATAATAGGTGCATCTATGGCTAGATGATGTAAATACCTTTCTTCCACTGAATTCTAAGTTTATCCTTCAATCGATCACGCATGACCAATCTAGAATAGTATGAATCTCTCTGCTCTCTAATATCCTTAGCTCTCTCTTCATCAAATGGTAAAGAGATAGGTCATCAAACAGTGCTTTATACAAGTTTAGGTTATGAATTTCACTTTTACTTAAAACTGTCCAGTCGGCTATTAAATCTCGAGAACAAAATATATGTATTGGCTGATGTTGCGCTCTTAGATTTATATTTCATGATGTTTGCAAAGCTTATACCCAAGCTCACTCAAGCTTAGTCTATGAATTTTAGGGTAGGATATATTCTGATGTCTATATCCAATGCTCCCCTAAGGCCATGATCATCCAATTAGGTCAATTTTGTTTTGCTACCATCAGGTGAAGATCCAGTAGCCTCTACTGACTCTCCCTGAGTTGATGTCTCACTAGTTTCTTTTATCTTCCATATCTTACCACTGTTGCTATCTTCTACATTTTTAAAAAAACTTTCAAAATCATTCTTCATATCTGCAACACTCTTACCAATATCATTTCCATTCTTCTATGAATTCATAGGAGGTGGTACTCTTCTGTTGTTTGATCCATTATACCTACAAAACTTTACTATATGTCCTAGATTATTGCATTTATAACATATAGGAGGTCTTCTTTCCTGATTAACTTGCATCTTACAGTACTTCACAATGTGTCCAATGTTATTACATTTGTAGCATGTGGATCTCACTGTAGATTCTCTTCCATTATCTTGTCTATATCCTATTTGATTAGGTTTTATGCATTTTGCTTTCTTGTGCCCATATCCATTACAGTTACAACAATAACCAGAAAAATTTCTAAAAGGGGCATTACCTCTACAGTCTCTTTTCATGTGTCCAAATTTGTTGCAGCCAAATCATCTACCTCTAAAGGGTCTAATATGCTCTTTAGGTTCTTCAATAGAAGGTTTCTTAGCATCAATCTTCTTATTTGATTTCTCTTCCTGATTCTTTGAACATTCAGCTTCATTAAAGCCAATACCAGTCATATCACCCTTAGGTTTCTGTTTGTCTCTCTATTCATCCATCAAATCACTTCTTGTGTGATGTTTCTCAATGTGCTTCTTTGCTTCAACAAGTTCACCTTTTATAATCTGATTGTATTTTTCCATCTCCAAATACTTGTTCTTGTAGTTGTCAGCCTCATTCTTCATTTGATCTAATTCATTGTTTTAATTTTGTTCAAATTTCTTCTTAACATCCTTCTATACTTGTATTTCTTTAGTCATAGTCTCATTTTCAAGTTTCAGAGTTTCATTCTCTTCTTTTAATTGCTTCACCTGATCTAAATTGTCTTCATCTGAATCCTTTTTTATCTGAAMCACAAGATCTTGTYTTTGATTTCTGGAAAGATCAAGTTGGTCTTTGAGTTTYTTTACAAATTTCTCAGCTCTTCACATGTTGAATCTCAACTCTCCATTTTYTKCTTTTKCTTTTTCAAGGTCTTCAAGTGTAGCATCAAAGTTTTCTTGCAAACTKTCCAAATCTATTCTAATCTCCCTCAAGTTGTTAGACTTTCTCTCCAAGGGCCAAAAGCTCTGATACCAATTGTTAGGATTGGATAATACTGAGAGGGGGGGTGAATTAGTATTATAGMACTTWATTAAATTCTTCAACCAATTAAATATTAACCATAAAATTKCAATAAAGAAAAKAATGTAAGCAAATGACACAGTACTCATAACACCATATTTTGTTTTYGAGGAAACCCTRGCCAAGGGAAAACCCCGGTGGGGATGGTACCCACAARCATGTACTAAAGTATAATGTCCCTGTAAGGAGACCTATCCTTGTTAGGAGCTTAATATTACATAGCACATTTCCTTGTTAAAGGAATTACAACCCTGTTAAAGGTTCACAACACCCTATTAGGGGCCAACTGAACTTACAGCTCTTACAATATAATTCAGGTTACAAAGTGTTCTCAGTCATGAACAAAAACAAGCAACACTGGTGCTTAGATAGTTCCTTTATTATTCTTTAATGATATCTATCATTCTCTACCCTGCTATTTTCTTAAACAACTCATCCAACTGTCCAACTAACCACACACACTTGATCTTTATCAAAAAGATCTTACATATATATCTCACAACTTTACAAAGTTGACTCCCAATATGAATATTTCAAATATTACAAAGTCGACCTTCAATACAAAATACATTTAATATAGTAAATACAAAATTCATAGTCGACACTCTTGCATAGTCAATGTTGAGGTTATCAACAACCAAAATACAACTTTGATTGTCTAGAGTCCAAGTCATACTCCCTAAATCCTCGCTACTGTCAAACTGCTATGTATCATTGTTCTACTGTAGTCTGTCTTTCTTCAATTCTTTATAACTCATCGTAGACTAAACCAAAACCAAACCAATCTTAGGTGGAGGTCATACATACCCCATACTATCTTCCTCTAAGCTCGCTTTCCCTAAATCATTAATCTCAATCTTTGACATCCAAAACACTTCTGTATCTTTGCTTCTACACTTAGTCAATTTCTAAATCATCAAAACTTATCTTTACTGGAATCGTTCTGAAACCAAGATGTGTTGCCATAAATGAAAACCAAAAATTAAATCACATTTACAAAATTGATTACTTGCCAACAAACATAAATTATCTCAAGTGTACCCTGATTACATAACCAGGTACCAAATATATAACATAGGATTCAACAGATCCTCAAATACATAAGAGTCTCAATAGTCAAAGTATGTCCAAGTAAATAATCACTGAAACCATAGAAGATAAAGAAGTAAAAATATGACGGTCTAAGGTAGGTCTCACATCCACCCCTCTAGGCATGAACTTCCTCCTAGAGTTCATCAAAGAGGTGAGGGTACTATGATATCATCTGTGTTGTGTCCTCCCAATAAGTTGTAACCTTGTCATAACAATCCCACTGGACCCTAACCTGGTCCAGCTCTCGGCCTCGAAGGCCCAATGTCCACCGAGACAATATATGAATTGGCTCGAAAGCCAACTACCTATCTGAATCCACCTGCAAGGCATCCCAATCTATCACATGAGACTCATCATATATATAATTTTGTAAGACTGAAACACGAAACACATCATGGATGTGTGACAGGCTAGGTGGCAAGGCTAAATGGTAAGCAACTGGTCCTATCCTCTCTAGGATCTCAAAAGGTCCAAAAAAATGAGGTGCAATCTTATATCCCTTTCCAAAATAGATTGGACTCTTATGCAGCCACACTCTCAAGAAGACCTTGTCTCCAACTACATAGGATCAATCAATCCTCTTTGCATCTGCATACTTCTTCTACCTATGTTGTGCTTCCACTAGATGTCGTCTAATAAAGGTTACTTGCTGCTCCATATCTCTGACTAGCTCAAGTCCAATGGAGACTCTATCCTCCATGCGATCCCAACTAAGTGGAGTCCTACAAGGTCTACCATAAAGAGCTTGGTAGGGAGGCATACCCAAGGATGTATGATGCTCATTGTTGTAGGAAAACTCAACAAGGTGTAGGTATTCCTCCCACCAAGTCTGATGATCCATTACATAAATGTGTAACATGTCTTCTAACACCTGATTGACCCTCTCAATCTATCCATCAGTCTCTGGATGATAAGCTATACTAAAATTGAGCCTAGTTCGCATAGCTTCTTGAAGTTCTCTCCAAAAGGATGAAGTTAAGAGAGAATCTCTATCAAAGATGATCTTATGAGGTACACCATGCAGTCTGAGGATATCTTGTAAGAACACCTGCGCCACTATTGGTACAGTAAAGGTAGTTCGCATGGGTGAAAAATGAGCCACCTTGGTCAACTTGTCAACTAACACCATGATGACATCATGATGATGAGAAGACATAGGAAGAACTACTATGAAGTCCATAGAAATGGTGTCCCATTTCCACATTGGTATCTCATGGGGGTGAAGAAGTCCACCTGGATGTCAATGTTCTGCTTTCACCCTCTAGCATTCCAAGCACCTAGCTACTATCTCATATAGCTATAACCTCATGCTGGGTCAATGATACAACAGTCTCAGACCGACATGCATCTTCTTGACTCTGAGATGCACTGCATAAGGAGTTCTATGAGCCTCTAACATCACAAACTCACACAATCCTCTAGAAGAAGGTATATAGATACATCCTCTATGACACAATAGTTCATCAGAATCCAATGAGTACTCTGAAAACTTCCCCTCAAGGGGTCTTTGAGATCAAACCAGTTCAA
Source organism: Thuja plicata (assembly GCA_018584345.1). Classification (NCBI taxonomy): domain Eukaryota; kingdom Viridiplantae; phylum Streptophyta; class Pinopsida; order Cupressales; family Cupressaceae; genus Thuja; species Thuja plicata. Next base: position 277,507 of record MU227887.1, read on the forward strand.
AAATTTCTACATACATCTCATCCTCATGTAAGTGATGAAGAATGTGATCTCTCAAATCTGTGTCGGTGTGTTGGTGCTCAAAATCAACAGATTGTGGACTTTCCAATCCAATGTTGGGAAACCCAAGTGATTTTGGCCAACTAACAAGTCATAACCAAGGCAAGGTTAGAACTTCTGCAATTATGGCTCTATAGAACCAAGGTTGGTAGGCCTATACCTTAAGCTTTAAGGCTTTTTATAGTAGATCTGATAGCATCTCAAACCTCTCTTTCAAGGATGGAAAAGCACTTGAAAGAAATCAAATTGTGATCAATATAACATATAGCTGCAAAATTGAATGCTTTGTGAAATTGTAATAATTCTTTAAGTACATAAATGAATGAATGCTAGAATGTCTCAACCACGTAAAACAATGAACTAAATGACTATATCCAACTATTGATAAGATCAGTGCCTATATCAACTTGGGAAATAGAATTAATCCAATTTCAATCCTATGTATAACCTTGCAAGATAGTATATGTTCCAATACCATCAACTATTTGAATACTATTGATGTAAAGAAATTAAGTCTATTTATATCTTTGTTAGTTCAAATGAATTTAACTCCTATGGTTGGGAGACCAGTTAACCAAGAAGCAGGAAACACTTTAAATTTCTCAGACTCCTTGATAATCAAACAATGATATAAGACATATAAGATCTCAACACAAGTATTTCTAGAATAGAAATTGAAATTCCTTCAATAATTGAAAAGGACTAATTGAAATGAATTGAACCTTCCTACCACTTGTGAGACAGAAAACACTTATCTTTTATTGATTTTGAAAAAATAGTACATTTGAGTCCATGTTGCAGTTGTGATCAAACTAAAAATAATAATGATTGTTCTTCCTCCCCACTTTCACATGTTCTTGGAATCCCTATTTGTATAAAATCCAAGGGATGCATACAAGCTTTAGACCGATGTGTCTTTTGATAACTAAAACCTAATCCTAAGATCAACAACTGAACATTAGTTACAATAAAGGAATGATTAATAATCCTTGTTAGGAATGGTTGTCGACCATAAGGATAACAACAATATTTACTTAGTAAATCCTTTGTGATTCATTCTCAGTTTATTAAATAATGATCTTGCATTGTCATAGTCCTTCGACCATATATCTATCAAATATTTCTTCTTCTGATAAGGGATATTATTCCTGGTAGGTCGAATAGCTTCATCATTTTGAACAGGAATGTCAACATTATCGACCACCCTCTGGTACCATAATCTTCTTAAGAACTCCTCAAAGTATGTATTCATGTCTTTATCCTTCCTCAGTATCCCATGAAGATTAGGTTATCTTTTTGGCAGATTGATTCATGTTTTACCAACTTCAAAACCTTGCATGATAATGTTGATAATGCATCAAATAGTATACAAAACCATAAGAGAAAAATATAATATTTAAGATATAAACAAAAAAAGAAAATCGTAATCAACACTACCACCCAAGCCTACAAACTTTTGAGTGTCGAGGACATGTATCAGCATCACGCAATGCCTTGAAGGATAAAGGTTGAGCATCATTGCTTTTAGGAATCATGACCACCATAGATCTCTTTCAAAGATTACCCACCTTTCGGTCTTAAAATTTAATCATCTTTATAACCTTCCATGTGGGCCTTTGATAACCTGTAACCTATGGTGTGGAATTACGATTCTAAGATCCCTTAACTACCTCCTCGGTGACCAAGGCTCTATCAATAGTAAAATGCAAGTCCCCTGGTGGTACCATGCGTACCATGCCTGATATTGAAGGGTTCAATCCTTTAATAAAGCAATTGACCTGAAGCTTCTCATCTCTCATATCCTCGACATATGGGAGGAGATCTAAAAAATTTCCCTCATACTGGGCGACAAAAATTCCTCTCTGCTGGAAGTCATGGAATCATCTATGTGACGCTATTTGAACTGCTCCAAGAGATATCTAGCTTGTAGTATCTCCAAAAAGGCCTCCCATATAAGGGTATCTGTTATGCCCTGCATCCCCATCCCTACATTTTGTGTGAAAAATGTTGGGTCCCCCTTTTTTTCTTTTGCTTTGCTTTTTGCTGCGGCTTTTGCCTTGTTTTTTATTTTCTTTTTGCTTTCTTTCTCCGGGGTTTTCTTCCCCGGTGTGTGTTGTTTTCTTGGTTTGGTTTTCTCCTCCGGGATCCCAGATCCCGGAGGTTGTCTTTTTTCAGAAGCTGGATTCCGGTCTCCGGGATTCTTTTCTATGATGTTCTTAAGTCTTAAGAATATCATCGTAAGGAATCCCCGGGCCCGGAGTTCGGAGGTTGGGCCTGACCTAAAATCTCCAGAAGGAGGAGGATTACTTTTCACCGCGGGGATAAATAGACTTACCTGTCATTTTCACACTTACCGCGATTAAAACCTTCGGGCACTTAGAGCAAAATAGAGCATTTTCAAAGCGATTAACAAAGCATTTACAGAGAATTTGCGATAATCAAAGCTTAACACCTTCTGTTGTTCTAAGACATAAGCGAGTGCTTTGTGGTGGTGATCTTGGCAGCCTAACGAATCAGGTTGTTGCAGAGTCCTTTCGGTAATCCCTCCTTTCCTCCGCCTTCTACGTTTTCAGGTTGGTGTTTCGCCTTTCCTCCTCTATTTTGCTTCCATTTTCTGGTTTTTCCGTGGGTTTGCTTGGTTTTGTTTTCGTCTTGCTTTGTTTCTCTGTCGTGTCCGTTCTCTTGTCCTCTGGTTTTGCCGCTCGTTGGTGGGTCAGCTCTGCCAGAAGGTGGTCCGCCTTCTGTGCAGAGGTTGTTTGTCTGTAAAGTTTGTAAATAGCATGTAAATAACGTAAATAGCTGTATATATTTGTTTCAGCCTTGTCTGGTTTTTTTCGCGGGAGTCATCCCGTGTGTATATTCATGTATATATGTGCATGTCGGTAGGTAACCCTTGTATATCTCCTCCTTTCCATGTATATCCCCCTCGGCTCTATGTATATCCTTCCAGGTGGCTCGACTAACTGGTCGAGTCACCTTTGCTTCTGGTTTTTCACCTTCAAGCTAGCTTCGAGGCAGAAAACCACCTGTTTGAAACTCGGCTCTCGGCTGGTTTCAAACAGGTGGTTTTCTCTCTCCTCCATCAAGGCTGTCAGAGCCTCATTTATTTCCCATGCGCACAATTACTTCTAGCCAAGTGGCTTTCCCTTTTCGCGTGCTCAAACAGTTGGCTCTGCCGTCATCGCCATCACATCCATTCAATGCCAACGCACATGGCGTCCACGTGGACCTGCCTCCACATTCTTCTTTGTTAACGGTCATTTCTCCAAGCCTCGAGCCTCTTTCCACCATTCGTTCTATGTCTTCGACAAGTGTGATAAAATTTCCCGGACCCGGAGATATAATGAAAATCCTAAGTTTGTGTTTTTCTTTTTGGATACTTATGCGTAAAACTAACTTTTCAGGAAAGGCAAATGTCATGGTGGTAAGATTTTCTCCGGACCCCATAGTTACTGTTTTATTTTGATAAATATGTTCTGACGGTCACTTTGTCTCGCAGGTCCAGACTTCATCTTACAAACATGTCTGAAGCATCCGCATCATCTCCTCCCGGAAGTCCAGAATTACCAACCACAACCGAGACTAGGGCAGCAGCAAAGTCAAAGATAGAGAAGGACCTAGCGAAGCTGCCCCTCACCATGAAGTTTGTGCAGGATAATGAGATTGTGGGCTCAAAGATTGAGTCCAAGGTAAAACTTATGACCGACGCCAATGTCAGAACTTGGGCAGAAATGCAGGCCCTGGTAAAGATAATGCACATCCAGCGACAGGCTGGAGATAAACTTGCAATCAACGTCGGGGGTTACGAAATCCTCTAGGCAACTTGCTTCCCATACTCCGTGCAGTCTCTGGAGCTTGTCTTAGCATTGGCGGTCAATTACAACTCTTCTGTCCGGGCTGTTATGCTAGCAGTTGCAGAGCCCACGGGATTTCCCACTCCACTGGTGTCCCTCGACCCAGTCACTTTCCAAGCAGGCCTGGGCATCCTACAATTTGATAGGGCCTCGGTGGTTACAAGGACTGACGCCCTGAAATAGTTCAATCAACTGGAGGATGCTGCCCGAGTGTACATGAACACCAATTGGCTCAAGGTCCCAAAGAGGGACCCAAAGAGAATGAAGATAGATATCCCCCGCTCTGAATTCAAGGAAAGCATCCAGATGGGGATGATAGCACTAGCCTGGGTCTTCGGGCAACCCTTCGCCCAGCAATTTGCAAAATGGATGTACTATTTTCTCCTCAGCATCTCCACTAAGGGAGAATTTTTTGACTGGGCGGCAATAATCTCCAATCATGTCGACTCTCAGTTCCTGCAGTTGAACCAGAAGAAGAAATTCTACATGTCTTCTTATATTTTCTGGGCTTTGGCCCAAAAGAGGCCCCATTCCAACGGCCTACTCATTGATGGAGTACTCAGGATTGGCCCGGGATAGAAAGCACTGTGGGACCATTTCCCATAGATTCAATGGGAGGCCAGCTTCCCCAGTTACTACCGAGTAAACGATGCTTTCGTTTACTACCATTTACTCACGCCCACCCGGGATGCCGGATACCGCCTGTCTACTGAGGCGATGAAGTTGGTTAGTAGTTACAGGCACTACTATATCTAATTCTAGCAGCATACATACATTAGGGTCGCCGGCTTCTCTGGGAAACCCTACTTGTTGCCCAGGCACTGCGGGGACAAGATCGTGCTGCTGGAATATTGTAGACAAATGTTGGAGTTGCATACGTTCTTGGACCACAAGAAGGTCCCAAATGTATCATTCCCAATCTCCTGTGGGAACTACACCTGTAGCTTGGCCGCCGCAAGGGAGGCGAACAATGAGTTGAAAAGCTACAACTTGCAGGAATTCTATCTAGCACGGAGAAATTTTGATCCGCGTGGCAGAATTGCAGTGACACTGCCCCGGGCTTTAGAGCCCCACCACGTACACATGGAAGACTTCTGGGCAGATCACCAGGATGACATGGATGTGTGCAGCCGACACTATGATAGAATGACGGCCGGAATGATGCAAGAACTAAAGCTCCAGAGGTTCCCGACAGGTTTCTCAGACACCGCCCCCACCGAAGATCCCCAATATAAAGAAAAGGGGATTGACAAAATGCCACTGTCGGCAATGAATTGGGCCACCCAGGAGGAGCACACAATCGAGGACTTCACTCGGGAAGTAGTTGAGCGAAGTCATGCCTATTTCAAAAGGGTGTGCCCCAGGAGTATGCGCCAAGCTCCCAGACCGGTACCAAAAGTAACACCACAGCTGGTACTGAAATTGACTCCGGGAGCCGGGACTTCTGCACAAGGCGCAGACAAAGGAAAGGGGATAGATACAACTCCCCCCGCACAGCAAGTCCCCATTCAAGAACAGATTAAGCAATCTGTAGTAGCCTCCCAGCAAATGAAGGAGCAGTTGATAACGAGGCTTGCCACTCCCCCGCTAATGGACGGACCAATTTGTCCTCCTTCCTCCCCATCGCTGGCAGCCTTGATGGTCAAAGCGACGGTGGTGGATCCCACGGAGGTAGCAGCAATAGCCAATGTGGGGCCGCCTCTGATCACCTGGAGGAAGAGAAAACACATCAAATAGCCTAAGGCAGAACCAGCACCAAGGGCTTCCCTCCCCAAAGAAGTAGAGATCTTTTCTTCCAGTTCCCCAGAACCAGAGAAGGAAGCAGAACAGGCAGACATCCCAGCCAGTCCCCCTCTGAAAGAGGAGTTCGACGTATTTGCAGTCGATGAGTTTAGAAATCTGCAAGGTGACGACACACAAGAAGAGACAGAAGTCCTGGAGAAAGAGCAAGAGGTTGTGGATCTAGAAGACCTGGAACAAAAGGCTGCAGAACAAGAAGAGCAGCAGACGAAAGAAAAGAGGCCAGAACCAGAGATTGTTTTCGGGGCCCAAGCAGTGCAAGGTCCAGGAGTGGACCAACAACCACCAAGTGAACAGATGGCATCCGCTGGGGAACTTGGACCTAGACTTTCAGGATCAACCATAACCCCATCCGCCGCGTTCCCAAGGCCAATCCTAGGGGCAACCTTCAGGCAGGTTATCACGGCGGCCCAAACTCTGAATCTCGGCCCGATACCTCCCCTACTGCCAACAGATGAAGAGGAAGAAGAGCAGTATGAAGAAGAAATCCCCGAGGAAGCCAACCAGGGTCCAGACACATCAATTGACATCCAGGACCAGGCTGAGGAGACAGAAATTGAAAAGGAGATTGCTGTAGAAGAAGTACCGACAGGGAGAGGAACAAAGGAAGTATATGCTGAAAAGGAGCAGCCCCCGCCGGACACCGGGAGAGAATTTGGAGAAAAAACTCTGGCAGGAAGGCCACCTCTCCCACCTCCATGGCTGGTAGAAAATAGAAAAAGAAAAGCCCAATCCGCTCTGACAGTCCCTCTCTCCCTGGCCGAAATGATGGCCTTAGCTCAGGCCCTGCCAAAAGCAAAGAAGGCCCAGACAGTTCATACCCTTTGAACTGGGTCGGGCGGAGAAACAGTTGCAGTAGTGGCAACGCCTCCCCCAAAAGTCGATGAAGCGACCGTGGATCCCGCAGATTACAATATCGCAGAGTTATCCTTGGGAAAAAGGGGAAAGCAGGGCGAAGTAGACCTGCTGAAGGAGGCAGCAAGGGCAGTGGAGGCCCGATATGAAAAGGAGGCCCAGAGGCTCAAAGCTGAGAAGGAGAAGAATGAAAACCTTATGGGGTTGCTTACAGAGCTGGCAAAACCCATCAACGCCGCCCCTCCGCAGACCTCCACATCAGAGGAATTATCACAGAGCGACATAGACTCCCTGCGAGTAATGAAAAAGAAGTCCCAAGTAGTAGATGAATGGGTCGCTCTACAGATAGGAAACACCCGGCGTTTCCTAGCGTCCACTCTCCCAGATTTATATACGACTTGGCAGGTTATTCACCAGGCTGAAGCACTGATTGACCAATGGGAGAGTGACGCCGAGAATTACCAAGTGTGGAAGGCAGAGCTCAAAGAGCTCCTCACCCTGGGGGAAGACATAATTTCCGAATACAGAATTCTGGGTGAGGAATCATTTGATTTCGTAAGGGCTCAGCACTCAAGACTGGACCTCACATTGGAGGTAACCAAGCAACTGGTAGAGTCCTTACAGGAAAAAGTAAACACAGTGAAGTATTCTTCCAATTTGTATAAGTCATTTGTAATAAAAGATTCTGGGGTTGATCCCCTTAGTACAAATACTTATACCCCCGAGGAGTCAGTTTTGGGGAATTTTGATGAAATGATGGCATCTCGGTACCAATCCCCGGAAGGGATAGATGGGGCCCAAATAAAAAAATTACCAAAATGGTGCTTAAAGGCCATGACGCCGCGAGGATGGCAGATGAGTTCAGAAATAATGTTTCAGACCTGGGGGAACAAGTTGATGTGGCTAGGCACAGAAGGGCCAGCCTAAAAAAGATTGATGAAGATGACATTTTCTGCATCCTTCAGGCCTTCAACGATAATAAGCAGCCTTGAGCGTTCTCCGGGAACCGGGGAAACTTGAACATTAAGTATTCTTTATTCTTTTGGGGACGTAAGTTCCTGGATCCCAGAGCCCCGGATCCAAAATTTTGTATTCTTTAAAGTGATCTATGTCCCGGTCCTCGAGGCCGACCGGTCACTTTCAGTGGCGGTTAATAAAGACTGTCAAAGGGTAGTTGGCCACATTAAGCGGCATTGGCTCGGCAGTTAGTTTCTGACAGGATAGTCTTCTTGAGGCGTCGTTCAAAGGTACACCTGGCACATTGGAGACAGGGTGCCACATTTCCCATTTATGAGGCATGTAGCCTCGGTCCCCGGGGGACCTACTTTCTTCTTTCTCCTCTCTAGCTCTCTTCTCGAGATCGATTCTTTCGATGTATATTCTTATCTTATTCTTCTGACATGGAAGACCTATTCTATCTCCAGGTCTTTTGTAGGGTGGCGCAGGTAGTACCGGCCCCTAGATATTGTATTTTATTGAAATGTAGTAAAATAGGGTTAGGGTTAGAGAGTTGTATAAATAGGCAAATCGGCCCATTTCCAAGGGTCGGCGAAATTGATGATTTTGTTGTCCATAAGAAATAGCAAAAGTAATTCCTGTGTTTTAAGTTGCAGAGCTCAATGCTCCATTGTTCTGTTCTTGATAGTCAGATGCTCCCCTAGAGCAACCATTGTATCACGCACCAATGCCGGCTGGATTAAATATTAATGAAGAAGGAAGGATTCTTGGCAATGATGTTGTTAGCGTCCCTGCTTCTGAGTTAATGGTATTTCATGTTTTAATGTTCTGTATGTCCTTCACTCTGATATGTTAAAGTAGATTAACGACCCCTTTATTTCTGCTACTGATAAAATGCTAACTGATGGTTGTGTATTTCTTCGGTATTTAGTGTAGTCTTTTAGAGTATTGTAGATGTCCCGGACATTTCGGCATGACTGTAGTTAGATAAACGTTTCTAACCCTGCAGGATCTTTTTTATTTTGTTTACTAAGTGTAGAATGCTCTGGGAAACCCTTTACCGTACTGAATCTCTGAAAGAATGAGTTGAAGTAACCAACTATCCCCCTCGAAAATAGTCACTTCTCCCAACCGAGCCCCGCACCGTCGTGACCCGACACCCAGGTGCTTGAAGGCCCGGAGGATTTATTTCCCCCGGACAACCTTTGCAGGTGGAGTTGGCCGATTTCTCCGGAACCCGGTGACAACTTATGACTGTTGGCGGACCCGGTCAGCAAAACCCCGTCAACAGAAACTGGCGCTAGAAGGAGGGCATGAACTCATCCCCCTCCCAAGATTCTAATTTTACACCTTCTGAGGATTCCCCAAGTTGTAGTTTTAGGAGACAAGGCTTTAGTGGGATTGGGTTCTTTTCCCCAGCTAAATTTGAAAGAGTCCTTAGGTCTGCCCTGAATCCTGGAAGGTTTGTCGAACTCGAGCCTCCTGCACGAAAGAAGTGGACGTTGAAAGTCCTACCAGCCACTATTGTCTGGGGGTCTACCATACCCTTGAATACTCAAACTCCCCAGACAGTCCCGGGAACTAGTACCCAAACTACCAAACATATAGTTCCCCCAATGGCTGCATATTTTGGAAACACTGGGTCCCCAATGGGCACTTTTCCAGGTGCAATCAATGACTTACCCTCTCACCCAGAGAAGATTTGCCTGCGATATGAGCACTTAGGCTCACGGACCATAGAAGAACACTTACAGGCATACAAAGATGCCATGAACCGACATCAGATCTAGCATGAAGATGTTGTGACCCGCATGTTCCCCCTGTCCTTGGGACAAAGCGAGTTGAACTGGTACCTAAACTTACCTACCAACTCCATAAACACTTGGCAGGATATGGAGGACGCCTTCTTGGCCGCCTTTCACGTGCATGTGGACCCAGCTTGGTCCCACAGCTAGTTCATCGCCATTAGGAAGGAACCCAATGAACCTCTTGCAGCATTCAACCACAGGTTCCAGCGTGCCCTGAAGCGGTGCACGGGCCCTTTTGTCCCATCGCCAAATGTTACCATACAGACATATCTTAATGCGATGGACCCTTTCGTTGCCACCCTCCTCTAGAGGACAACCGCCCCGGGCGACCGGGATACCTTGGCAAAAGTCTACAACCTAGCCCTAGAGTTGTCCCACGGTCTCAACAAATCCCCGTGCAGGATTGGACAGAACACACCTTTCAATATGATCCCCGGTGGAACTGCTTATGCTAGGGGTTACAATCCCAATCTGGCAATAGGTGCCCCTTCGATGGCGATGAATCCCCCGCGACCTTTGATAGACCAACAGGCATGATATGTTTACCCCTCCCAGACCCAGATGACACCGAGTCTGAAAGTCTTCCCTTGGAATCAACCACAACAAACACAACCGTCCGGAGTGCCCTTCTTCCAGTCATTCGTAGTTGGAGGATTGCCGCCCCCGACTCTGGTTAATCCTGCTACCTTACCGGGAAGCCAACAATAGCCACAACCATCTCATTGTGACGCTAACACTCAGTTGACTGCCGAGGTTGAGTCCCTCTGGCGAATGCTATCCACTTTGACTATGGACATGGGTCAGCTGAAGGCGGGGTCCTACGCACCCCAAAACTCAAATTCCCAGAGAGGGAATATCTTTTTCGGCCAACGAAACAACAACGCCGGAGGAAGAAATTTCAACAATGGGCCTAGGCCCAACCAACAATAATGGAATAATAACGCTAACACCGGAGACCCACCTCCGAACCAAAACACCAACTAAAATGGTGCTGGACCATCCCATTTTACGCCAGTCGCAAACTTCCAGCGCATGACTAACTGGTGTAGACTACATGACACAGGTTCACACAATGAGGTGAATTGTGCCACTTTGGAGAAAGTCATAATGATCTCCCAGCTAGACAGGCAGCAATCGCACGATACAGCCCCTCCAAAGCCCGCTGTCCAGGAGCAAACCCACAGTGCCTTCACCTGCGACACCATCTTCTTTGGTACTTCCGGAGAAGATGAAGAAGAATTCAAAAAATAGGGATTCTTTGATCAATCCATTTCGCCCTTTGAGGCCAACGCCTTTACTAACCCGCGGGCTCCATACAACACTCGGATTCAGGTTGGTAAAGGACCATCTCACGCGCCCATGCCTCCTACCAAAGATATTCCTCCTCCCTAGAGTAATGGAGCTGATCGACCCATCCCTCCAAAAGGTCCTAGCTCTAACCAAGAAAAAGATCTCACGGAGGAAAATCACCAGTTCCCGGGAGGAAGATTTGACAACACGAAGGCGTTAGAGCAGACCACCACCTCCATGACCTTGATGGAGGTTTTGTTAAATTGTCCCGAGCAGAAGAAGTCCCTTCTGAAGCTCTTAGGGAACCCAGAAGTGGTTAGCCTCCCACCCAAGACTGTCTCATTCGAAGATGCTAATGCGGTTGTCTTTTGGGGGAATAATGAGGATCCTCCCTTCCTGCTAGGCCTGAACATTTACGGCAAAAATATACATAACTGCCTAGTAGATTCTGGAGCTTCGGGTAACATCATGCCCTTGTCTATCTATCAGAAGCTCAGACTCCACCCCACCCCATCTAATGGCGCAATGATCCAACTGGATAAGACTGCTATAAAAATGGTGGGGGAATTAAAGAACGTCCAGATACACCTTATCCAAGAACCCAGGATAGCCAGCATCATTGACATCCAAGTGGTGGATATCCCAGAGACTTACGGGATGTTACTAATTAAGTCAGAATTGATCTAAGTCCTTGAATGGATACTTTTCGACTGACTTCACCCACTTATGGCTTCCTAAGGAAGGAGAACCCAATCAGATCCAGGTCGAAAGCGAACCCCGGCTGAAACAGGCCCTTACCGAAGTTGGGAGGGTCAATGAAGTCCTATTCTCTGAGACTTCTCTGGGGGTGTACCGACCTCTTGAAATCTTAACATTTGATTTCATCCCCGGAGAGGATCCTGTAGTGTTGCAAAGAACACAAGACTTAGAAGAAAAGGTGAGAGTTGAAGTTAACTCTCAGGGTTCCTCAGTGACCCTTGCCACACTCCTGTCTGGCACATGGTGTCGAATGCATTACCAAAAACATTCAGAGCACGAGTGTGAACCATGTCTGTCGATCGCTACCCGGTAACTTGATATCTTCCGGAGTGAACATACAACTGATTCCCCGGGACCTAGTACTTCTACGGGATGCACTCCTTTAGTGCCATCCACCTGGGAATCACAAAGAGAAACACCTCCGGGGATAAATTCCACTCTCACGTCGGTAGTCCGGGAGAAAATCCCCAAGTCTCCCAGCGATAATCCAAAAAAAACTCCCCCTCCCCAGCCCCAGAATACGAATAATGACTTATGGACCCTAAAATTTAACGGGTCCTGATCCAAACAGGGCTGTGGGGCCGGGGTAGATTTAATCAACCCGCAGGGGAAATCCTTCCTCGCGTCCTACAGGCTGCAGTTTAACTGTACAAACAATGTCACAGAGTACGAGGCCTTGGTCCTTGGACTCTTATTCACACTAAGGAAAGGTATCACCCACCTTCAAGCTCTGGGTGATTCAGAGTTGGTTGTTAAACAAGTTCGGAGTCAATACACATGTCATGACAAAAGGCTGGCCGCATACCACAACTGGGCTTGGAGCCTTATCGACGATTTTGATGCCTTTGGCATTGACCTCATCCCCCGGTGGCGAAACTATGTCCCGGACGCCCTAGTCCTTTCTGCCAGCACACTTGAGCCGATGGCCGACTCACGACTCTGAAGATTTTCAGTTGAGATGGTCCCCACCCCCTCCATTCCAGATAATGTCACTCACTTTCAGGTTTTTGAGGACGATCAACATATCCTGGCCTTCATGGAAAATGTTGGTGTCTTTGAGGAATAGATAGTGGAAGAACGAGATCACGATGATACGGGGCAAGATAACGAAGACGATGGGATCATGGACTTACCCACCAATACCATCCCTAAGGGGATGGTTGCATTAGAACGAATCTTCGATTTGGACCCTCAGGCCCGTGAGAAGGTATCATCCTCCCCTGAGAGAGGGAAGTTTGAAAAGATTAACATCGGCCAACCCGGTGAAGAAAAGATCATACACATTGGTACCTCCTGCTCCCCTGAGGAAAAGGAGAAGATTCTCACGGTTCTACGAGAATACATCGATGTAATCGCCTGGGGTTATGAAGACTTAAAGACGTATGACACATCCATCATGACCCACACTATTCCCTTGAAGCCAGACGCTAAGCCCTTTCGGAAAAAGCAAAGACCAGTCAACCCCCTGATAGAGCCTCTGATCCGTCAAGAGGTAGAAAAACTATTATCAGCCCGGATAATCTTCCCAATCCGGCATACTACCTGGGTTGCCAACTTGGTCCCTGTACGAAAAAAGAGCGGCAAGATCCGCCTTTGCGTGGATTTCTGAAATTTGAACAAGGCATCTAAAAAAGATAATCACCCTCTCCCCTCCTTGGATGAGGTGCTGCAGATTGTAAATGGATCTCAGATGATGTCGTTCTTGGATGGATATTCTGGGTACAACTAGGTCATGGTCAAGTATGAGGATAGAGATAAAACAGTGTTCACCACCAAGTGGGGAACGTTTGCATACAGAAGAATGCCCTTCAGTTTGATCAATGCAGGGGCTACTTTTCAGAAAGCCATGGACATTGCGTTCGAGGGCCTTGTGAACCGATGCATATTCATCTACATGGATGATTTGACCATCTTCTCCTGGGACAGGTGTGATCACGCCGCCCACCTCACTCAGATCTGCGAGAGATGTCGCCGGTATGGAATATCCCTCAACCCCAAGAAGTGCATATTCGGGGTCACCGAGGGAAAGTTGCTCGGGCATATCGTCTTTGAGAAGGGTATATCCATAGACCCTGATAGATTCAAAGCATTGCTGAACTTACATATGCCTGGTAGCAAGAAAGAAATGCTATCCTTCTTCAGAAAAATCAACTTCGTGTGACGATTCATCACGGGATTCGTAGAAATAGTCAAACCACTCAATAAAATGATGAAAAAGGATACCAAAATTGAGTGGAGTCCTGAAGCAAAGCGGGCGTTCGCCCAGATCAAACATACCATAACGGAGGCACCTGTCCTGGCTAGCCCAGACTATTCCCTTCTATTTTACATCTACTCGTTTGCTTCGCCGCACTCTGCTGCGGCAGTACTGACCCAAAAGGTAAAAGGGGAGGAACGACCAATTGCTTTCATGAGTTCCCCCTTTAAGAACGCCGAAGTCTGGTATTCATCACTAGAAAAATAGGCCTTCGCTTTGGTTCGTGTCGTAAAGAAATTCTGGCATTATATTGTCTGGAGCAAAGTGCATGCTATCATCCCGGACTAGGCTTTCAAATCTCTACTAATTGCAGAGTGAGTTGGGCGAGAGACGGGGGAAATGGATGGCCATCCTCTAGGAATATGACTTAGAGATTCAGCCCATGAAGATAGTCCGAGGCCAGGGACTAAGTCGAACAATGGCAGAAGAGACTCCCCACATAGAATGTCAAACTTATACGGTGGATTCCATTACCCAAGACCCGTGGTATACCGATCTGGTGTACTTGCTGCTAAACAACAAATGACCGGAGGGATTACCTCCCCACAAACGTCGCGCCCTACGGATGAAAAGTGCCCACTTCATAATAAAAAATTCTGCGCTTTATCACTGAAACTACGAGGGAGTGTACCTTCAGTGCATCGATAGGGACCAAGCTGTGAAAATAATTGATGAATTCTATGGACAGTTTGGAACCGGGCATGGTTCTGCCGACGCCACTGCCCATCAGATCCTCTGGGCTGGATACTATTGGCCCTGCGTGTTTAGAGATGTTTACGCTCATATCAGAAAATGCCATACTTGCCAAACTGCGGCACATCGTGAGCGTAACCCAGTCATGCCTCTGCAACCAGTCTACGAGGCTAGACCCTTTGCCCAGTGGGCATTTGACTTCATCAGGGAGATCAACCCCAACTCATCTGCCAACCACCGATATATCCTTGCTGCGAGTGATTACTGTACTTAGTGTTCTGAGGCTATCCCTTGCAAAAACAACATGTAGTTATCAAGTTCTTGGAAGAAAACATCGTCACAAGGTTTGGAATGCCCTTTGCTTTAGTATGTGACAATGGTTTGGCGTTTTCTTCTGCATAATTACTCGAATAGACCTACAATCGAAATGTCACACTGAAGTTCTCCAGCAACTATTACCCCCAAGGGAACGGTGTTGCTGAATCAACAAACAAGAATCTACTTGAGGTGATCAAACATCTGTTAGAACAAAATCCCTGGGATTGGCACCAAAAACTAAAATTTTCCCTCTGGGCGGATCGTATTCGTATTAAGGCCGCCCTGGGGACATCCCCATTCCACCTAGTTTATGGCCAGAACCCTGTATTCCTAGTCAACTTACAGATCCAAGTTTTACAGTTTATGCAAGAATTTAACAACAGGGACAACATTGTGAGGTTCGACTTTTGAATCTGGTGCGAATGGAAGAACAGCGAGACGCGGCCCTTGAGCGTTTCATGCATCATCAAGCAGTGGTAAAATGATGGTTTGATAGAAGAGCCCAATATAAGGCTTTTCAGATCTCGGATCTGGTCCTGTTGTGGGACAAGGCCCGGGAGAAGAAAGGAAAGCATACCAAGTTCCAACGACTCTGGCTCAGACCATACTTAATTTCAGAAATCTGTGAGGCAAATACTTACCGCCTTAACACCTTGACTGGAGAACTTGTCGCATTGCCTGTTAATGGGCAGTTTCTTAAATATTACTTCAAATGAGGGTAAGCTTGTCCGAAATTGTATTATATGTAAATAGTCTTGTCGGCTGTCCTCTGGGGCCGTCTCCCCTTTTGTTTCTTCTGTTGTCTTTGTTTTCACTTTCAACTTTCTTTTGGTCTCGGCATCTTGTTCCATCCTGTAGGAACTGGAATGCTTCACGTAACTTTGGCCCCTGGTGCAATGCCTTCGACATGGTGAACTTTAGAATCTATCTTTATCACAGTGGAATCAACCCGGTCTCTGGGGTTGTTTGCAGGTTATGGCACATTTTTGAGTAATCTCCATTGGGTGTTGTCTCCGGGAGTCTGGCGATCAGTGAACAATAATAATATAAGGAACAAGTAATCAGACACGTCGAGGGTAGATCAACTATACTGGTTGGTTGATCCACGTCTGAAAATCCAAAGAAATTCCTTTCAGGTCCAAAGTTTTATCCTCTCCAAATATCTAAATATAGGTGGATAGGTGAAAGAAGTACCGCCATTTGAATTTTAGCTAAGCTTAGGCTCAATGGTGAAAGAAGTACCGCCTTCCCCACCTAGAAATAAATAAAATAATAAGAGAAAAAGAGGGATGAAACTCTGGTCTCCAGGGGGAAGCAATCATATTGATGACTGGTTCGATGTAATTAGTGTTGCTTCTCTATTCCTCCCAGGGGTCATCGGCTTGATTTCCTTCCAAAGCACACATGGCACCACTGATGAAAGGCTACGGACTGACTCATGTGTGGTCAGGTTCTCTCAGATATGCTGCTCTCTGCTTGTCAAACACTTTAGGAGATGGATTTGTTCCCGTTGTGCTAACCAGAGATTCTATGGTTCTCAAATGCAATAAGGCATTTGTCCCAGATAGTCATCATTTGTTATGCCCTGCATCCCTGTCCCTACATTTTATGTGCAAAATGTTGGGTCCCCCTTTTTTTCTTTTGCTTTCCTTTTTGCTGCGGCTTTTGCCTTGTTTTTCTTTTCTTTTTGCTTTCTTTCTCCGGGGTTTTCTTTCCCGGTGTGTGTTGTTTTCTTGGTTTGGTTTTCTCCTCTGGGATCCCAGATTCCGGAGGTTGTCTTTTGTCGGAAGCCAGATTCTGGTCTCCGGGATTCTTTGCTATGATGTTCTTAAGTCTTAAGAATATCATCGTAAGGAATCCCCAGGCCCGGAGTTCGGAGGTTGCGCCTGACCTAAAATCTCCGGAAGGAGGAGGATTACTTTTCACCGCGGGTATAAATAGACTTACCTGTCATTTTCACACTTACCGTGATAAAAACCTTCGAGCACTTAGAGAGAAATAGAGCATTTGAAAAGCGATTAACAGAGCATTTACAGAGAATTTGCGATAATCAAAGCTTAACACCTTCTGTTTTTCTAAGACATAAGAGAGTGCTTCATGGTGGTGATCTTGGCAGCCTAACTCAGGTTGTTGCAGAGTCCTTTCGGTAATCCCTCCTTTCCTCTGCCTTCTGTGTTTTCAGGTTGGTGTTTCACCTTTCCTCCTCTGTTTTGCTTTCATTTTCTGTTTTTTCCGTGGGTTTTCTTGGTTTTATTTTCGTTTTGCTTTGTTTCTCTATCGTGTCCATTCTCTTGTCTTCTGGTTTTGCCGCCTGTTGGTGGGTCAGCTCTGCCAGAAAGTGGACTGCCTTCTGTGCAGAGGTTGTTTATCTGTAAAGTCTGTAAATAACGTAAATAGTTGTATATATTTATTTCAGCCTTGTCTGGTTTTTCCCGTGGGAGTCATCCCGTGTGTATATTCATGTATATATGTGCATGTCGGTAGGTAACCCTTATATATCTCCTCCTTTCCATGTATATCCCCCTTAGCTCTATGTATATCCTTCCAGGTAGCTCGACTAACTGGTCGAGTCACCTTTGCTTCTGGTTTTTTGCCTTCAAGCTAGCTTTGAGGCAGAAAACCACCTGTTTGAAACTCGGCTCTCGACTGGTTTTAAACAGGCAATTTTCTCTCTCCTCCATCAAGGCTGTCAAAGCCTCATTTATTTTCCATGCACGCAATTACTTCTACCCAAGTGGCTTTCCCTTTTCGCGCGCTCGAACAGTTGGCTCCGCCGTCATCGCCATCACATCCATTCAATGCCAACGCACATGGCGTCCACGTGGACCTGCCTCCACATTCTTCTTTGTTAACGGTCATTTCTCTGGGCCTCGGGCCTCTTTCCACCATTTGTCCTATGTCTTCGACAAGTGTGATAAAATTTTCCAGACCCAGAGATATAATGAAAATCTTAAGTTTGTGTTTTGCTTTTTGGATACTTATGCGTAAAACTAACTTTTCAGGAAAGGCAAACGTCACGGTGGTAAGATTTTCTCTGGACCCCAGAGTTACTGTTTTATTTTGATAAATATGTTCTAACAGTCGCTTTGTCTCACAAGTCTGGACTTCATCTTACAAACATGTCTGAAGCATCTACATCATCTCCTCCCGGAAGTCCAGAATTACCAACCACAACCGAGACTAGGGCAGCAGCAAAGTCAAAGATAGAGAAGGCCCTAGCGAAGCTGCCCCCCACCATGAAGTTTGTCCAGGATAATGAGATTGTGGGCTCAAAGATTGAGTCCAAAGTAGAACTTATGACCGACGCCAATGTCGAAACTTGGCCAGAAATGCAGGCCCTGGTAAAGATAATGCACATCCAGCGACAGGCTGGAGATAAACTTGCAATCAACGTCGGGGGTTCCGGAATCCTCCAGGCAGCTTACTTCCCATGCTCCGTGCAGTCTCCGGAGCTTGTCTTAGCATTGGCGGCCAATTATAACTCTTCTGTCTGGGCTGTTATGCTAGCAGCTGCAGAGCCCATGGGATTTCCCACTCCACTGGTGTCCCTCGACCCAGTCACCTTCCAAGCAGGCTTGGGCATCCCACAATTTGATAGGGCCTCGGTGGTTACAAGGACTGACACCCTGAAACAGTTCAATCAACTGGAGGATGTTGCCTGAGTGTACATGAACACCAATTGGCTCAAGGTCCCGAAGAGGGACCCAAAGAGAATGAAGATAGATATCCCCCGCTCTGAATTCAAGGAAAGCATCCAGATGGGGATGATAGCATTAGCTCAGGTCTTCGGGCAACCCTCCACCCAGTAATTTGTAAAATGGATGTAGTATTTCCTCCTCGGCATCTCCACTAAGGGAGAATTTTTCAACTGGGCGGCAATAATCTCCAATCATGTCGACTCCTAGTTCCTGCAGTTGAACCAGAAGAAGAAATTCTACATGTCTTCTTATGTTTTCTGGGCTTTGGCCCAAAAGAGGGCACATTCCAATGGCCTACTCACTGACGGAGTACTCGGGATTGGCCCGGGACAGAAAGCACCATGGGACCATTTCCCATAGATTCAATGGGAGGCCAGCTTCCCCAGTTACTGCCGAGTAAACGATGCTTTCATTTACTACCATTTGCTCACGCCCACCCGGGATGCCGGATACCGCCTGTCTACTGAGGCGATGAAGTTGGTTAGTAGTTATGGGCACTACTATATCCAATTCCAGCAACATACATACATTAGGGTCACCGGCTTCTTTGGGAAACCCTACTTGTTGCCCAGGCACTGTGGGGACAAGATCGTGCTACTGGAATATTAAAGACAAATGCTAGAGTTGCATACCTTCTTGGCCCACAAGAAGGTCCCAAACGTCTCGTTCCCAATCTCCTGTGGGAACTACACCTACATCTTGGCTGCCGTGAGGGAGGCGGACAATGAGTTGAAAAGCTACAACTTGCAGGAATTCTATCTAGCATGGAGAAATTTTGATCTGCATGGTAGAATTGCAGCGTCACTGCCCCGGGCTTCAGAGCCCCACCACGTACACATGGAAGACTTCTGAGCAGATTGCCAGGATGACATGGATGTGCGTAGCTGGCACTATGATAGAATGATGACCGGAATGATGTAGGAACTAAAGCTTCGGAGGTTCCCGGTGGGTTTCTTAGACACCGCCCCCACCGAAGACCCCGAGTATAAAGAAAAGGGGATTGACAAAATGCCACTGCCGGTAATGAATTGGGCCACCCAGGAGGAGCACACGATCGAGGACTTCACTCGGGAAGTAGTCGAGCGAAGTCACGCCTATTTCAAAAGGGTGTACCCCAGGAGCATGCACCAAGCTCCCAGACCGGTACCAAAAGTAACACCACAGCCGGTACTGAAATTGACTCCGAGGGCCGGGACTTCTACACAAGGTGCAGACAAAGGAAAGGGGATAGATACAAGTCCCCCCGCGCAGCAAGTCCCCATTCAAGAACAGATTAAGCAATCTGTAGCAGCCTCCCAGCAAATGAGGGAGCAGTTGATAATGAGGCTTGCCACTCCCCCGCTAATGGCCGGACCAATTCGTCCTCCTTCCTCCCCATCGCTGGCAGCCTTGATGGTCAAAGTGACAGGGGTGGATCCCACGGAGGCAGCAGCAATAGCCGATGCGGGGCCACCTCTAATCACCCAGAGAAAGAGAAAGCACATCAAACAGCCTAAGGCAGAACCAACGCCAAGGGCTTCCCTCCCCAAAGAAGTAGAGATCCTTTCTTCCAGTTCCCTGGAACCAGAGAAGGAAGCAGAATAGGCAGACATCCCAGCCAGTCCCCCTCCGAAAGAGGAGTTTGACGTATTTGCAGCCGATGAGTTCAAAAATCTGCAAGGGGACGACACACAAGCGAAGACGGAAGTCCCGGAGAAAGAGAAAGAGGCTGTGGATCCAGAAGACTTGGAAAAAAAGGCTGCAGAACAAGAAGAGCAGCAGACAGAAGAAAAGAGGCCAGAATCGGAGATTGTTTTCGGGGCCCAAGCAGCGCAAGGTCTGGGAGTGGACCAACAACCACCAAGTGAACAGATGGCATCCGCTGGGGAACTCAGACCCGGACTTTCAGGATCAACCGTAACCCCAGCCGTCGCGTTCCCAAGGCCACTCCCGGGGGCAACCTTCAGGCAGGTTATCACGACGGCCCAAACTCTAAATCTCGACCCGATACCTCCCCTACTGCCAACAGATGAAGAGGAAGAAGAGCAGTATGAAGAAGAAATCCCTGAGGAAGCTGACCAGGGTTCAGACACATCAATTGACATCCAGGACCAGGCTGAGGAGACAGAAATTGAAAAGGAGATTGCTGCAGAAGAAGTACCGGCAGGGAGAGGAACAGAGGAAGTATATGCTGAAAAGGAGCAGCCCCCGCTGGACACCGGGAGAGAATCTGGAGAACAAACTCTGGCAGGAAGGCCACCTCTCCCACCTCTATGGCTGGTAGAAAATAGAAAAAGAAAATCCCAATCCGCTCTGACAGTCCCTCTCTCCCTGGCCGAAATGATGGCCTTAGCTCAGGCCCCACTAAAAGCAAAGAAGGCCTGGATAGTTCATACCCTTCGAACTGGGCCGGGCAGAGAAACAGTTGCAGTAGTGGCAACACCTCCCCTAGACGTCGATAAAGCGACTGCGGATCCCGCAGATTACAATATCGCAGAGGTATCCTTGGGAAAAAGGGGAAAGCAGGGCAAAGTAGACCTGCTGAAGGAGGCAGCAAGGGCAGTGGAGGCCCAATATGAAAAGGAGGCCCAGAGGCTCAAAGCTGAGAAGGAGAAGAATGCAAACCTTATGGGGTTTCTTACAGAGCTGGCCAGACCCATCAACGCCGCCCCTCCGCAGACCTCCACATCAGAGGAATTACCGCAGAGTGACATAGACTCCCTGCGAGTAATGAAAAAGAAGGCCCAAGCAGTAGATGAATGGGTCACTCTATAGAGAGGAAACACCCAGTGTTTCCTAGTGTCCACTCTCCCAGATTTATATACGGCTCGAAAGGTTATTCACCAGGCTGAAGCACTGATTGAGCAATGGGAGAGTGACGCCGAGAATTACCAAGCGTGGTAGGCAGAGATCGAAGAGCTCCTCACCCTGGGGGAAGACATAATTTCCGAATCCAAAATTCTGGGTGAGGAATCATTTGATTTCGTAAGGGCTCGGCACTCCAAACTGGACCTCACATTGGAGGTAACCAAGCAACTGGTAGAGTCCTTACAGGAAAAAGTAAACACAGTGAACTATTCTTCCAATTTGTATAAGTCATTTCTAATAAAAGCTTCCGGGGTTGATCCCCTTAGTACAAATACTTATACCCCCGAGGAGTCAGTTTTGGGGAATTTTGATGAAATTATGGCATCTCGGTACCAATCCCCGGAAGGGATAGATGGGGCCCAAATGAAAAAACTTACCAAAATGGTGCTTAAAGGCCATGACGCCACGAGGATGGCAGATGAGTTCAGAAATAATGTTCCGGACCTAGGGGAACAAGTTGATGTGGCTAGGCACAGAAGGGCCAGCCTGAAAAAGATTGATGAAGATGACATTTTCTGCATCCTTCAGGCCTTCAACGATAATAAGCAGCCTTGAGAGTTCTCCGAGAACCGGGGAAACTTGAACATTATGTATTCTTTATTCTTTTGGAGACGTAAGTTCCCGGATCCCGGAGCCCCGGATCTAAAATTTTGTATTCTTTAAAGTGATCTGTGTCTCGGTCCCCGAGGCCGACCAGTCACTTTCAGAGGCGGTTAATAAAGACTGTCAGAGGATAGTTGGCAACATTAAGCGGCATTGGCTCGGTAGTTGGTTTCTGAAAGGATGGTCTTCTCGAGGCGCCATTCAAAGGTACATCTGGCACATTGGAGACAAGGCACCACATTTCCCATTTATGAGGCATGTAGCCTCGGTCCCCGGGGGACCTACTTTCTTCTTTCTCCTCTCTAGCTCTCTTCTCGAGATCGATTCTTCCGATGTATATTCTTATCTTATTATTCTGACATGGCAGACCTATTCTGTCTCCAGGTCTTTTGTAGGGTGGCGCAGGTAGTACTGGCCCCCAGATATTATATTTTATTGAAACGCAGTAAAATAGGGTTAGGGTTAGAGAGTTGTATAAATAGGCAAATCGGCCCATTTCCAAGGGTCGGCGAAATTGATGATTTTGTTGTCCATAAGAAATAGCAAAAGTAATTCCTGAGTTTTAAGTTGCAAAGCTCAATGCTCCATTGTTCTGTTCTTGATAGTCAGATGCTCCCCTGGAGCAACCATTGTATCACGCACCAGTGTCGGCTGGATTAAATATTAATGAAGAAGGAAGGATTCTTGGCAATGATGTTGTTAGCGTCCCTGCTTCTGAGTTAATGGTATTTCATGTTTTAATGTTCTGTATGTCCTTCACTCTGATATGTTAAAGTAGATTAACGACCCATTTATTTCTGCTACTGATAAAATGCTAACTGATGGTTGTGTATTTCTTTGGTATTTAGTGTAGTCTTTCAGAGTATTGTTGATGTCCCAGACATTTCGGCATGACTGTAGTTAGATAAACGTTTCTAACCCTGCAGGATCTTTTTCATTTTTTTTACTAAGTGTAGAATGCTCTGGGAAACCCTTTACCGTACTGAATCTCCGGAAGAATGAGTTGAAGTAACCAGCTATCCCCCTCGAAAACAGTCACTTCTCCTAACCGAGCCCCGCACCGTCGTGACCTGACACCCAAGTGCTTGAAGGCTCGGAGGATTTATTTCCCCCAGACAACCTTTGCAGGCGGAGTTGGCCGATTTCCCCGGAACCCGGTGACAACTTATGACTATTGGCGGACCCGGTCAGCAAAACCCTGTCAACAGTATCTATCAGTAGGTTCTTCTTGAATTTCTCGTGTTCCCATCAAGTGGAGGCTCCTACTCTAGGAATGTGATTAGAATATTGTGCTTTGAAATTGCTCCCATAGGAACGCAAACCAAAGCATCTCTCAAGACTCAAAATCCAAGACTCTACCTTTGTACCATCTGTGGAGCCTACGAATAGAGGTGGTTGAAGCCGCATCAACTCTCTGATCTGATCTCCAGTCTCTGGGGGTGCTCTCTCAAACTTTGCTCTCTAGCAGAGGACCCATGTCCTTCCAAATTTTTTTTTTCATTCTACTGTATCACTAGAGGCATACAGTCCAGTATGAGTCTAACCAGATTTTGAAAGGCCTGAACTAAAGCTACATTTGGATCAGGAAGTGGTTCAGGGGGTGGACCTTGATCCCCTCCATGATACTCTACCTCGGATCGTACCTCCTCATGAGCTGCAAGGGTACGTCTCTGATCACGTCCTTGTCTACGGTCTTGTCGAGTGATAGGAGGCATCCTTCACATACAAAGACAAATTTTAGTGATTACATAGTGGGTTAGGCTCCCAATGTTGCTAGCATGGCTCTGATAGCAAAATGTAATGCCCAAAAATATGGCAAAACACAACTACGAAATTTTTTCCTAACACAAATACGACCCTCAAGGTTATCTATGAGTTACATTTCCATCTATAAGCCTAAGTCCTTATGGCAGTTACTTTATAACGTAGTTGACTAAGGAACATCTTAGGTAATAAAATGGACGTCTAAGTTCAAGGATGTTTACAATGTTTGAAGGGTCATTGAGAAATGATGTCTTAATTTGAAATTTAGTAAGTGTTTATTAATCAATGTATTAACTAGTTAACTCCACTTAATTATCCATTTAAATAATTTTGGAGGTTATCCAACAACCACATTCATTAACTTATTAGAACTAATTTTGAAAAAAAGAATAACCTAAAAGAGTAATTACTTATGTATTTAACCTTTGAAAATAACTAGACATTACAAATAAAATCCTCTAAATAATTATATAACAACTCCAATTTTAAGCACTAGAATAAATACTATATAATCTTAATAATGCTTTAAGTAAATAACCAAAATCAACAAATGCAATATTATTCCCTTATTAAATAGATATGAGTTCAATCTTAAAACATAGCAATTTAGAATTTGACCTTATTTAATATTAAAGTCAATATTGATTTTAACTTAAAGTTATATACTTAATAATTAAATTTAATTACTTACTTTAATTATTTAAGTGTGATATTTATCTAGAAACTTCTAACTATTAAGTCAAAAATAACAACTATGAGTAAAAATGAATAAAATTTGAGGTCCAACAAATCAAATCTATAATTTAAAACTTATATATATAAGTTTCCTCATACTATTATTTTTTTTAAAGTGGGCTCAGAATATGATAATAAATATATTATTATACTATGTTTTTCTTCCTCTTTTTTCTTATTAAACTAACCCTAGGTTCATTTAGGATTTCTATTGCAGGGAGACGAATCTGGAATAGAGGAAGCGACAAGTTAGAATGATTTAGAATAACTGAGAGGGGGTGAATCAGTTATCCAAGGTCCAGATGTACCAATTGAAATTTCAAACACTTCAACCAACTCGGATCCACTCAATAATCCACTCGGTCTCTATAGCATATAATCAATAACATAAACTTGCAATTTATTGTCCTAATATAACCAATTTACAGAATATAAAACTCTTAATAGTACAAAACATCAAATAATATTCACACAAGTATGACACCAGGATTTGACGTGGAAACAAAACATGGGAAAAACCACCAATAACATGTTACCAATTCTTCACTCTTCTGAAGTGAGCTCTGTGAAAATCTAACCTAGTTAAAGGTTACAATACACACAGTTAAAGGATTTAATCACTATGTTAAAATTGAGCCTTGTTAGAGGGCTTAGACCATTCCATTAGAATGTCACCTTGATTAAAGGATTTAACAATATGACTGTTAGGTCAACCTTGTTTAAAAGGATTTTGCAA
>MU227887.1:302637-320400 GCA_018584345.1 Thuja plicata
GTCAAGACTAATCTTGTAGTCATCCAAAATTCACTTAGACTTAAGATAAACAATATATTACCTTGTCAAGGTGCGATCTCATCAAGTACCCATTGTAGTTTCACATAACTCAACCATTTCACCAGGTCTTCTTGTTATCTCATCTTTTCAAATCTTCTTCATCAATCAATTGATATGGCACTTTAAAAGATAGCAACTATCTTACCATTTAAGGTTTGACATCAATGGCAATATAACAATTGTTTCAATTGTATTTTACAACAATCTCCCTCTTTGGCATTGATGACAAACACAACATGCAAACAACACATGCGAGGTTCACAAACAATCCAAAAAGTATGTTCTATAAACATATTTTCATTAATGTCCTTAACTTCATTCTGATTCTCTCCAATACAAATATTATCTCCCTCTTGGATAGATTTCTCTCTGTAGCTTATCTCTCTATGTGTCTTCTTTGAATATCTCCCTCATAGTAAATCTCCCTCTTGGTTTCCTTACTGGTTTCTCCTATTGTGTATCTCCCTCTTTGAAAACAACGCCAAAGACATACATATTCATCATGTAGATATCTCTGTGTCGGGTTTCTGAATTCTATGCCCCCTCTATCATCTTGCTTATGACTCGTGAACATCTTTTGCTTAACAATTCACAGCTTCAGGCAAATCCTAAAGTGTGACCACCTTTTGCATCAATCTGTTAGATATTCTTTGTAATACATTTTATGCAACTACTCCATATGATATCATTTAGCCTCAGATAGGGGAATCACCCTTAATTTGCCTCTTAGATACTCATGAGAATCTTTAGGTAAAGCTTTAGTAAATATATCTTCCAACCGTTCCTTTGTATTAACATATTCAAGTCTTACTTTGTTGTCTTGTACCGGCTCTCTCAAGTAATGATACTTGGTAGCAATATGATTGGTCTTTCTATGCATCATAGGGTTTTTTGAAATATTCATAGCAATAGTATTATCACAAAAAATAACAACTAGTTTTGTGATCTCTTCCTTCATACCTTTCAACAATTGCTTGATCCACACTATGTTTGAACAATTCACTGTTGCTGCAACATATTCAGCTTTTTTTGTAGATTGAGAGATATAGTTATGTTTCTTGCTTGTCCAAGAGACTAATCTATTTCCTAAAAAAAATGCACCTCTACTTGTGCTTTTTATGTCATCGACATTACCTACCCAATCTGCATTTGTGTAAACTTTCAGTTTAAAATTCTCATTCTTCTTGTAATATAATCCATAGTCCTCTGTTCCTTTCAAATATGTCAGAATCCTTTTAACTTCCATCAAGTGACTATATTTAGGATTTGCAGAAAATCTTGCAACAATCCCAACTACTAATGCAATATTTGGTATACTGTGGACAACATATTGTAGTTTTCCAAACATTGATCTATACACAGTTTGATTCACTTCAATTGTCTCATCAGTCTTTGATAGTTTCTGTCCAGTAGCCATAGGTGTACTTACAGGTCTGGAGTCCTCCATGCCAAAAAAATTTAGTATCTCCTTGATATACTTAGATTGTGTAATGTAGATACCTTTCTTCATCTGATGTACTTGCAAACTAACAAAGAATTTTCTCTCTCCAAACATAGACATCTCAAATTCAGTTTGCATCTCTTTTGCAAATAATTGGCATAAAACATCTTGTCCACCAAATATGATATCATCAACAAATATTTCAGCTAATAATATCCCTTTACCTTTCTCATACTTTAAGTACAGATTACTATTGTCATTTGTCCTTGTAAATCCAATCTTGACTAAGTAATTGTGCAATCTCTCATACCATGCTCTAGGGGCTTACTTCAATCCATACAATGCTTTATGTAGCTTGCAAACCATATTCTTCTTGCTTGAATCAACAAATCCTTCAGCTTGTTCAATGTATACCTCTTCTTCTAGTATTCCATTCAGAAATGTTGATTTGACATCCATTTGATGTACTGTGAATCCTTTGTAAGCTGCATAAGCTAGTAGAGTTCTAACTCCTTCCAATCTTGCAACTGCGGCAAACGTCTCACCATAGTCAATGCCTTCTTCTTCTGCATAATCTTTTCATACCAGTTTGGCCTTATTTCATAGAAGTTCTCCATGTTCATTCAACTTATTTCTAAATACCCACTTTGTTCCAATAATATTCTTGTCCTTTGGTCTAGGTACTAGTGTCCAGGTTTTGTTCTTCTCAATTTGTTCAATCTCTTCATTCATGGCATGTATCCAATATTCATTGCAAAAAGCATCTTTCCCTAATTTTGGCTCAAATTCACACAATAAGCATGTCTGATTTTTCAATTTGCTTCTTGTCATGACCTTTGAATCTTTATCTCCAAAAATTTAATTTGGTTTATGATGTCTTCTTACATACTCTGCTAGTGTAGGTTTTGGTCTTCTTTTCTCCTGTTGTTCATCCTCAGATTCATCATCAAAGTTAATTTTAGGTTCATTTTGTGTCTCTATTTCTTCCTCAAATTGCTTGACAGTTTCCTCCTGATGCTCGGTAACATCTTTTTGTAACTCGGCATTTTCTTGATGTTGCTCGGTAGCATCACTTTGTTGTTCTACAGCTTCTTTTTCAGGTTCAGGTAAACTGTTGGGCTCTCCTTTGTTCATGTAAATGAAAGATCTGTAATCTTCAATTTCTTTCTTGCATTTCACTTCATTCTTTTCTGCATATTCATCAATTCTAACATTTGCACTTTCCACAACTTTGTTAGTGTTAGAATTGAAACATTTATACACTTTTCTCTTAGTTTAATAATCTAGGAATATGCCTTCATCACTCTTAGCATCAAGTTTTCCATTTCTATTGTCCTTTAGTATATAGCATTTTCTTCCAAAAACTTTGAATATTTTATATTAGTTGCATAACCATACCATAACTCATAAGTTGTAATATTAGTACCTTTATTGACTTGTACTCGATTCAATGTATAGACTGTTGTACTTAGAGCTTCTCTCCAGTAATTTTGTACTACATTATTTTCTATCATCAGTGTTCTATCACAATCTATTATTGATCTATTCCTTCTCTTGACTATGTCATTCTGTGGGGTAGTCCTTGGAGGAAAAATTTGTCTTTTAACTCCTCTATCATTGAAGAATAGGTTGAACTCATTCGATATAAACTCTCCTCCTCTGTTAGATCTCAGACATCTCAAGTTCTTACCTGTCTCTTTTTCAACTTTTTCCAAATATCACTTAAACAACTGAAAAGCATCAGATTTTTCTTTGAGAAACATTACAGTCATCATTCTAGAGTAATCATCAATAAACTGTATGAAATACGTATCACCTCAGTAGATTTTTACACCAATAGGTCCACAAAGGTCAGTATGAACAAATTCTAAAAAATTATCTGAAGTATAAGATTTTATCTTAAAACTAGACTTTGTCATTTTGCCCAACTGACATTGCTTACACAACATTATCAGGTTTCTTCAATCTTGGTAACCCTCTTACTCTTTTCATCTTACTAATATTTACCAAATTGTCAAAGTTCACACGACATAAAATCTTATGTCATAACCATATATCATCATATTGTGCAAACAAACACGTCTCATCAGATAAATCTAGATAGAACAAATTACCTATTATTTGTTCTTCACTTCCAATAATTTCACCATATATCATCATATTCATGCATGGGAACCTCAGTTTCAAGTTTTGTTGTCTCTTCCACTGTGCTATCAAACATACCGTGTAGTTCGTTGAGATCACCCATTGGGAAGAAATCATCGACGTTGATCTGTTCTATTTCTGGGGTACTCTCCGGGTGATCATATTTTTTAGAGGAGGAGGAAGAAGAGAGTACCTCAACATCAAGTACATTCTCGGGCTCAAGATCTAGGTTTCTATTTTATGGAGGTTGCTCCACCTTCTACTTCTTTCTTATTTTGAGTGGCACCCCGAGATCTGTGGCTGTCACAGTTCCAGAAATCTCTTATTCACATGTTGCACTCAACAAAATGGCTAGGGAGGGAGAATCTCCCAGTGGAGGATATGAGCCTATTGAGGTAGCTCCAAGACCAAAAATCACTCCAGAGTTTTTTGCTTCAAATAATTTCTGGGAGTGCACAAATTTCTCACCCAACTCCTCCATCAAGGTGGGAAAAATGGGGTCTAGGTGCTAAGCTGGGGTTCCAACCTTCTTCTTTCCTTTGGATTTGGATTAATCCACTGCCTAGGAGCCTGAGGCTACCAAAAAATGGTTGTCCAGCTGGACACTCTTCGGGAAAACCCTCACAAAATATGAGTGGTTGCATTTAATTATTGTCCTTGAGATGGCCTCGATACTCAAAATCTTTAGTGTATCCCAATCTAATGGTGGGAGGTCCATCTTGTCTACATATGTATCTTTATACTCGGGGTCCTCTTGGGGCCCGGTGTCTGAAAATGTTCATGGGAATGTCTAGAGTTTAAGATGTTCCATCAGTCATTTTGACATCCTAGTGTAGTACCATCTCTAGACGTCATAATCATCTTGGTAGTTGGCCCAAAAATATTCTAAGTGTCGAGCATGGGGGTTTACCCCCTTGGGAATCACCCTTTCCAGTCGCCCAAGCAGATCATAATCCTTGCAAATGAAAGAATATTTGGCTAAGTTTAGGCTTCTTATCTCATTCTCTTCTTCCTGGGATGCGGCGAGGGAGCAGGAGTATTCCCCACAAATGAATGGGAACGTTGGAGTGGTGACCTTCTTGAGAACGGTCAAGGCATGCGCCTCCAAAATATGCCTACAAAATTCTAATAAAATAATAATGTCCCCACAATGTTTGGGTAATAGGAAGGGTTGCCCAAAAAATCTGGACATCTGAATATAAGTGTGCTGGGAAAACTAGATGAAGTAACGTTGCCATGCACCAACTAGGCCCATGACCTACATGGATAACATGAATCCTCGATCACTAGTGATCACCTTTATCCCATGAAAGATGAAGTCAGCGTTGACTCTGCAAAAATGGGGGAAAATATGGTCCCACTGAATCTGGGGGAAATGGTCCCACAAGGTGACCTAACCAGCTCCTTCCCCGAGAACACCAACTATTGTTAAACCCTGAATTCTCAGGCACTGTCAGGAAAGTGGCCAAAGGATGTAGGAGGTCATATAAAATTTCCACTCTATCTTGACCTTCCTCATATGGATGTCTACATGTCTGATGATGATGTTGGTCTAGTTGAAGCGTGCCTTGTTGGTGGTAATACCATACAAAAAGTAATACATCCAGGGGGAAAATTTTCAGGCATGGGGTTCCCCAAAAATCCTGCACAAAAATATGATCCCCGCTTGGATGGGCTCTTTGAAGTTGGAGCGAGGTATTTCTATCCACATTTTCTTGTAGTCCCAACGTTGACTTTTTATCCATTCAGAGTTGAGATGGTGTTGGGCTAGATCAGCTGCTTCCCCAAACTGCTCAAGGGAAGCGACCTTGGTGAGAGTAGTAGCACCTGCGAAGCATGGGATGTGTCACCCTGTGGCGGTGGCATCATGGTCCATAGTGACGATGGGCACTGGGTATCCAAGGGGGTTGGGAGAAACAACCTAGCAGTCACATTTCTTGGGTTGTAACATCTTCCCAGGAGAAAAATTAGCTTTTGCACTTGCAATGAGCATGGAAAACCAGCCACTTGAATGATACCAAATGCCTCTAAGTTAACTAAGATGGATTCATTGGACCACCATAGTTGATGAATTGCTTGAATAAGGCCCTACAATTCAGCCCAAGTACCAACATCTATGTTGGTGATTTATTTAAGCGTAGACTCAAATGGGGCCCCTGAATCATCCCACCTTTATTATATTTTTGGGTTAGTGGGAGCTTTTCCAATGCCCACTCTATCTTGTTCTTCTTACTGGTACCTGCAACGGTAATCAGGATTTCAGGGCTCCCGGGAGGTGAAGCTTCTAAATCCATTTCTTTCTTTCTTTGACTTGTACCTACTAACTGGACAATCGTCAGTGTATAAACATTGAAGGATTCTAGACTTCAGAGGCTTCAAGAGCAATCTTACTTTTCACCTAAAACAAATAAACATTAAGGCATCTTAAAGGGGATCATATGTCCAAGAATTGTATATAGTTTTAACACATGAAGCATTTCTTGTGCACCAAAGTCCCAAAATGATGACCTAAAAGGGGTCACATGAGGTGGAAAAGTCTAGGCTTACCGACACACTCGACATTAACTTGAAAAGATAGAAATCATCAGTGAAAAGACAGGTAGCCATGTTGTCATACTTTAACACGCGCATGCCCACTCGGGTAAGTAATGATATTTAATAGACAGTTGTTCTGGTGCAAGTGACATGAATGCCACTTGGGACAAATTTTAAATGCTCATTCGTGGGAACTAATTCTGTTATTAAGACAGAAAGGATAGGGGACAAAGAAAAATTAACAACCTACTAGTGAGCTGGCCTTTGCAACTGGCATACCCATCACCCCGATGTCCAAGGCTGCACCAACCAGGATGGTGAACCTGCTTATTGGGTGGACATGGTTCTCAGACCTCGTAAAGAATTCAGAGAGAAAGAGGGTCTTTAGGAATTAGCTCCATAAGAACCCAACCAAGCAAGGATCTAAGAGAAGTTATGTCCCTTAGCACAGGAAAAAAAAATACAGAGCTTTACAGACTCGACAAATGTACAAGACGACTCGCATAGACTACCCATGACGCACAAAGTGTCAAAAAATTCATAGGGCCAAACTCTGACTTACAGGACGCGACCAAGTATTTACAGAGAGCTACCATGCTTTACAGACCCAAATTTATATACATTACAAACTACAGAGTAGGAAACTGACCACTATCTACAAACTTACAACCCAAAAGGGTGGGCATCTCGCCTTCAAGTCAGATGACTACGAAGGGAAAAGAGATGCACTAGGCTCAAGGATGACGTCGTGCCAAATGGCAGATGTCACCTGAGTGATAAAGGTGAACAATCACCCAAAAAAAATGAAAAAAAACACACCAAACAAAACACGAACAACAAAGACAAAATAAACAGCTAGACGAAAGTGAAAAACTAGGCACAAAGTGAAACGAAACCCAACAAAAAAAAAAAGAGAAACAAACAACACATAGAGAAAGAAAAGGAAACCAAATGAAACAAAAAGAAAAGGAACCCAAGAGCCTACCTGGAACTCAAAATTTTGAAAGTGGGTAGTGCAAACAGCTTCACTCTGTGACCTAAACACTCCACCAGAATCATCAAACACACCTTTGCACCTTCTATCTCAAAATTCTCAGCTCGTAAAACAAATCGCTTTGCTCTCAAGATAATTCGCTAGAAGGTAATTAGTTTATGGTAAGTATAAAATTGATAAGCTAGAATACCCTAAATAATGCCTAGAAGAGCGCATTAGTTACAAAAATTAATTTTGAGAAACACGCTGGCAACCAGAGTCAAGACTCTAGAACACCTAATGATCATTCACCTTTGAGAGAAGAGGAACGGTCGCCTAATATCAAAGATCCAAAACCACCAGCTTGGGAATGACATTCCGAGAACCAAGTCCTGGAGAAAACAAAGGCATGGTAGAATACTCTTTGGATAATTTTATTTATGATTCTTCGGTCACTATGTTGTTAGTGACATCAGCTGAAGTGTGTGATCTTGCGAAGATCTATTTGAGGCCGACTGAAGAAGTGTAACGTGTCTGGAAGATGGAAAGAATGGATTTAAGATTCTTGAATGCATCTAATTGATTGTAATCAATGTTTACATGTGTGAGGTACTGTGTGTATCTTAGCAAGCGTCTATTTTATTATTTGTACATTGGGGAAGTCTGAAATGGATGACCTAATTGATTATTGTAATAGTGTATAAAGGAGAGATCTTTTCTTATTAAAAAGGTGTGGAGACATGTATGTACAATATGGAAGTTGCAAGCTTGTTTATGTTGGATGTAGAGAAGAGTTTGTGATTAAGAGACTTCATTAGATCTTACCAAGCAAAGACAATTTCTATTAGATAGGTCATTGGATTGCATATTTCATATACATTTGTATTTTAGACAGTAAGTCCTAAAGATGGATTTAACCTTCTTTAGGCAGTGTGCCTATTGTTACTCTTAACTCCTAACAGAGTATGTCCTTTAACAGACACTGTGTATTGTATGCATAAAAAAAGGTCCTAACAAGACTAAGTCTTTTAGCAGGGATACTATACTCTCAGTACATTATTTGTGGGTGCTAATTCCCACCAGGTTTTTACCTTTAACAGGGTTTCCTCAACAACAAAATATTATGTTATTATGTTATGCTTACTATGTTATCATTTGGATTGAAGATTTTGTTTACAAAGTTTAAAGTTTAATAATCTCTCACTCAACTGATTCACCCCCCCCCCCCTCAGTTGTGTTGGTGGGTTGTTATTCCTAACAATTGGTATCAAAGATCAATTACTTAAAGAAAATCTAAACACTTCAAGAACAACACCATAACAAAAGTATTTTTTGTCAGGGAAACCCTATTAAGCGAAAAACCCTGGTGGGAATTAGCACCCACAAATATTGCACCATAAATATTATATCCATGTTAGAATATCTAGCCATGTTAGCAGATGATTATTATAATTAGTACAAGTCCTTGTTAAAGGAAAGACCCTGTTAAGAGTCTTCTCAACCCTCTTAGGAGTTGAATGAAATGATGAGCTCACTACCCAAGCACATTGCCCAAAGTGAAGGTTAAACCCACCTTCTGGACTCACTGTCCAAAGAGAAGTATAGAAGTATACTTATAATAGTGAATTGACTGATAGTAACTTGCTTTTCCTATATAGTTATAATGAAGTGCAATAAAAAAATAATTAGTGCTCTACTTTTAGTGGAACTCACATCCACATGCTCGCAACATCCAATACATCCAATCCATATCTTTACACGTCAAGACATTTCTTCCCTTTATACAAGTTACAATAAACAATTAGGTCGGCTTGTTAAGAATTTCCCAATGCATAAACAATTACATAGACCCTTGCTAAGATACACGCGGTACCTTAAACTAGTGTTTATCAAATATAAATCATCAGTTACACTCCAAGATCCATAAATCACCCTCGCTAATCATTAAGCATGTTACACCTTTGTAGTCGGCCTCAAATAGGTCTTCGCTAGTCCACATGCTTCAACTGGCATCATTAGGGATCCAATGACCCAAGAATCACAAATAATGTTCTCCCATGTATCTTCTATCATGCCTTAAGCTCGCATATCATAACTCATGTTCGCATCCAAGTTATTCCAAAAATTCAGAGACCATCTCTGCCATTATCTTCTAACACTGCACTGTAACCAATCTTAACCAAAACAACTACAATTCATGCAAATATATATATAAGATCCAGAAAATTTATACATAAGGTATGCACTCATTACTCTACACAAATCCATGTTCACATATTCTGATATGTCATACAATGTTTGTGCACACCTGTCAAACTCGCATGTACCTGTGATAACCAGTTTTTTTGAGATTGCTACTATATCCAACTGAAACATATGTTGACATGAATGACAAAACATGAATTTCGACACCTCAAAAAAAACAATTCTAACAATATCCCCCTTTGTCATTGATGGCAACATATGTGAAAATCCATCAACCCAAGAGTAGTCTTCTTAATACAACTTTCTCAATATCCTCTTCATAGCTCCCTCAAAAATAGTAGGCATTTTTCACTTGTATCTCTCCCCCTTTGGCATCAATCACAAATGGTTTCATAGCTCTTGTTCTTCTCTGTCCATCCACCTTTGTAAGATGTATCTTTTTCAAATCTTCATGCTTGCAATAACCAGGTGCTTGATCACCCAAATATGTTTTATTGTGTTCCTACGATCACTCCCCCTGAGGACTCGATCCAAGCATCAAGTCCAGAGAATAATATAGCTATAATGAATTTTGGAATGATGCATTCTTGCATCATTTATTTCTCACAAGGAGGGGTTCTCACCCCAATCATACCTCTGAGATATTCAAAGGTATCTTTTGGCAAAGGTTTAGTGAATATATCTTCTATTTTCTCCTTTATACTGATGTACTCCAATATGACTTCCTTTTTTGCAACCCTATCTCTCAAAAAGTGATACTTGATTGAAATATAATTCATCTTTTAATGCATAACATAATTCTTTGACATGTTCACTGTGCTTGTATTATCATAATGTATAACCATTGGTTCTTCAAAGATTATCCCAATGTCCTTTAACATCTATCTCATCCAAACAATTTGTGTGCAATTTTTAAAAACAACTACATATTCTGGTTCAACAGTAGATTGAGCTATACAGTCCTTCTTCTTACTCAACCATGAAACCAACCTTTTTCCAATGAAAAAATCTCCTCCACTAGTGTTTTCCTATTATCCACACTTCCTACTCAATCAACATCAATATAAGCATATAACATAAAACCATCAAACTTTTCATACTCTAAGCCATATTCCAATGTCCCTTTCAAATATTTGAATATCCTTTTAACTGCAACAAGATGATTCTCCTTAGGATCAACTTGGACCGCAACAATTCCAACTACACTAGATATATTTAGTCTAGTGTGAGTTAAATATTGCAAACCTCCAATCATGTATCTGTATTTAGACTGAAAAACACTTTGAGAATCATCAGTATTAGTAAGCTTGCATCCAGTAACTATAGGTGTTCCAAAAAGTTTACAATCGTTCATTCCAAATTTCTTTAGCAACTCCTTGAGATACTTGGTTTGAGAAGTAAAAATACAATGTTTACTTTAAGTCATTTGTAAACCAAGAAAGACCTTCATTTCACCAATCATAGACATTTCAAATTCACTCTTCATTTCCTCAGAGATTTTCTTACTCATTTCATCATTTCCTCCAAAGATTATACAATTCATAAAGACTTCAACTATCAAGATTCTATCTTCACAAGTTCTAAAATATAGATTACTATTTGCACTACCTTTTATGAAGCCAAGACATAATAAATATCTATCTAACTGATCATACAAAGCCCTAGGTGCTTGTTTCAGACCATACAATGCATTCTTGAATTTGAAAGCCATGTCTTCATAATTTTTCAAATAGAAACCATCAGGTTTCTCTTCCTCTAGATTGCCATTTAGAAATTCAGACTTCACATCCATCTGATATACCTTAAAGTCTTTATGTGCTGCAAAAGAAAGGAACAATCTTAATGCCTCTAACCTAGCAACAGGTGTAAAATTTTCTTCAAATTCTATACCTTTCTGTTGTGAATAGCCCTTAGAGACCAGTCTAGCCTTATTTCTTACAACCATGCCATCTTCATTAATTTTGTTTCTAAAAACCCATTTAGTAACAACTACATTCTTGTCCTTAGGTCTAGGAACCAATTCCCAAGTGTTTTTTTTCTCTATCTGATCTAATTCTTCCTGCATTGCCTTAATCAAATTTTCATCTTGACATGCATCATTAGTAGTCTTAGATTCTACTTGCAAGATCAAACAAAGCTTATTTCTAACTTTGGATCTTGTCATCATGCCCTTATTAACATTGCCAATAATTTGATCTTTAGGATGATTCTTCTTAACATACCCTGATGTCTTTAATGCTTCAATAGATTCATCCAAGCATGTGTGAATCTCAAGATTTATTCTGTCTCTTGAATTTCAGTGATCTTCTCATTCTCTAAAATCTCATTCTGAAACCTTTCATCAATTTTCACATTAGCACTTTCAACTATTTTTCTCAATCTCAGATTAAAACATTTATAAGCCTTACTTCTAGTAGAATAGCCAAGGAAAAATCCTTTATCATTTCTAGCATCAAACATTCTAATTTCATCATCTCTTTTGATATAACATTTGCCACCAAATATTCTGAAGTATTTTATAGTAGGAGCATAGCCAAACCATAGTTCATAGGGT
This sequence comes from Thuja plicata, assembly GCA_018584345.1. Classification (NCBI taxonomy): domain Eukaryota; kingdom Viridiplantae; phylum Streptophyta; class Pinopsida; order Cupressales; family Cupressaceae; genus Thuja; species Thuja plicata. The sequence goes on from MU227887.1 coordinate 314,551, forward strand.
GCCTTATCCATACCTTCTTTAATCTGAATTTTCTTCAAAGTGTAGACAGTAGTACTGACTGCTTCTCTCCAATGCATATGAGATACATTACCTTAAAGCAACATAGTCCTAGCTGCATTCAGTATAGTTTTATTTCTTCTTTATTCTATCCCATTATGCTGAGGTGTCCTAGGAGCAGATGTCTATCTGTATATCCCATGATTTTCGTAGTAAGAATTGAACAAGCCTGTTGTAAACTCTCCACCTCTATCTGACCTCACAAATTTGATCTTAAGACCTGATTCATTCTCAACTTTTTCTTTGAAAATCTTGAACTTATCAAATGCTTCATTTTTTTCTTTGACAAATGCAACCCACATCATCCTAGAATAGTCATCAAAAAAAAGTATAAAGTACCTTTCACCATAGTAAGATCTAGTTCTTGTAGGACCACAAATATTTTTATGTATTGAATTCAACTTCCCTCTTGCTGGAAAGGATTTTCTCTGAAAGATGCTCTTAGTTTGTTTTCCCATCACACACTCTCTACACATAGTGTAAGTAGGCCTCACAGTTATTGGAAAATATCTAATTGCATTAGTGTTACTAGCCCTTACAATATTATCAAAATTTATGTGACATAACCTCATATACCTTAACCAACTGTCATCTACATTCACAACAAACCAAGTTGCCTTTGTAGTATCTAGCTCAAACACATTACCTCTTGACTTAATACTAGATGCGATCAAGTTTCTAGATTGACCTATAATAGTACATTTTCCATCCATTAACTACAAATTATAACCCTTATCTACCATTTTTCCAACACTCAATAAGTTATGCTTAAGTCCATCAACAAGTAAGACATCATCAGTGTTAGTTTTACCATCAAGCGATATTGAACCAACTCTAATGATCAACTTAGGAGTGTTATCACCAAATCTGACTACACCACGATCATATATTTAGTTGAAATAAATTATCTTTATCACCAGTCATATGATGTGAACAACCACCATCAATGATCCATTCAGATTTCTTTTCAACATGTGATACTAGGGGTTTTTCTTCATGGATAGGTTCATCATCTTTAATAGTAATAAATCCAATTTCATTCCCATCATTCACGTAATCATCATTAGACACACCTTCACTAGAAGAACAACATTCCTCATCCTTGGAGTAATTAGACTTGTGAACTTAGGCTTGTGCTTATAAATCCTTGTAGGACATCTAGATATAAAATGACCAATCTTATTGCGAGAAAAACATTTCAGGGGTAATTTCTCTTCAAACTTACCCTTACATTTCCTTTCCCTTTTTGCAATTAGAGCCACAAGTTCATCCACTTTCCTTTCTTCTTCTTGAATATGTGCCCATTCATTAGCATATTCTCCAAGCTCTTCCTGTCTATTGCTTCTACTAGAGATTGAAAGGCTTGATAAGGTGTTTTTTAATTAAGAACAATAGCTTTGAATGCATACTCTACTTTGGGTAAAGCATCTTGTAACTCTGTGGTCTCAAAGGTGGTCAGCTTAGTAGTCGGGACTTCTCTATTGAAAATCTTTGTCAGTGGTATGATCTCCTCTATCGCTTGCACTTTAGTCTTGTAAACAAGTGTCAAATATCTAAGAATCTTTGCGATGACTTCATCTTTAGTATATGTGCCTCCTGAGTTCTTGATTCCAATAACAACCTATGTAACCCTCTGAACATATGCTCTAACATACTCATCATCTCGCATCCTTAGAGTCTCCATTTCAGCCTTCCAATTCTTTAGTTTTGCTTTCTTAGTGTATTGATATCCTTCATATAGGGCCTCTAGACTCATCTAGATCTTGTGAGATGAATCAAGATATTTAACCTCTGTAATCTCCACCTAAGAGAGCACACATATCAATGCTTCCCTTGCAACCATATTGCAAGAAAATAATTTCTTTTCTTCCTCAGTAACATTCCCTAATTCATCTCTTGCCTTGATAGCTTCATCCCTTTTTGTAATCATCCACTATTTAATTCCCAATCAGATCAAATGAGTTCTCATCTTGTTCTTCCAACTGTCAAAATTCTAAGCATCAAATTTTGGTCTCTCCTTCCTAGAGTATGCCATCTCAGAATCTCCTCGAGAGGTTAAGCTTTCTTTCAAAGGACCACAAGCTCTAATACCAATTGTTAGGTATAATACAACTTAGAGGGGGGGTGAATCAGTTGTATTCCAAATATTTAAAATTAAACTTTAGACTAATTACTTAAAGCAAATATGAACACTTGAAGAACAACACCATAACACAAGTATTTTGTTGTCGAGGAAACCATGTTAAGGGGAAAAAAACCCGGTGGAAATAGCACCCACAAATATTGCACTAGAAATATTGTATCCATGTTAGAAGATCTAGCCCTATTAGGAGATGATTATTATATCCAATACAAGTCCTTGTTAAAGACCCTATTAAGAGTCTTCTCAACACTGTTAGGAGTTGAATGAAATGATGAGCTCACTACCCAAGCACACTACACAAATTGAAGGTTAAATGTACCTTCTAAAGGTTAAACCCACCTTATGGACTCACTGTCCAAAGAGAATTATAGAAGTATACTTATAATAGTGAACTGACTGATAGTAACTTGCTTTGCCTATATAGTTCCAATGAAGTGCAATAAAAATATAATCAATGCTCTACATTAAGAGGAACTCACATCCACATGCACGCAACATCCAATATATCCAATCCATATCTTTACACATCAAGACATTTCTTTCCTTTATACAAGTTACAATAAACAATTAGGTTGGCATGTTAAGACTTTCCCAATGCATAAAAAATTACATAGACCCTTTCTTAGATACACACAGTACATTACACAAGTGTTTATCAAATATAAATCATCAGTTACACTCCAAGATCCATAAATCACACTCTCTAATCATTAAACATGTTACACCTCTGTAGTCAGCCTCAAATAGGTCTTCGCTAGTCCACACACCTCAACTGACGTCATCAGGAATCCAGCAACCCAAGAATCACAAAGACTATTCTCCCATGTATCTTCTATCATGCCTTAAGCTCGCATATCATAACTCATGCTCACATCCAAGTTATTCCAAAAACTCATAGACCATCTTTGTCATAATCCTCTGTCATTGCATTGTAACCAGTCTTTACCAAAACAACTATAACTCATGCAAATATAAATATAAGATCCAACAAATTTATAGATAAGGTATACACTCATCGCTCTACACAAATCCATGTTCGCATATTCTGATATGTCATATGATGTTTGTGCACACCTATCAAACTCGCATGTACCTGTGATAACCAGTGTTTCTAAGACTACTACTATATCCAACTAAAATATATGTTTACATCAATGAAAAAACATGAATGTCAACACCTCAAAAACCATAATTCAAACAATCTCCCCCTTTGGAATTGATGACAACATATGTGAAAATCCATCAACCCAAGAGTAGTCTTCTTGATACAACTTTCTCAATATCCTCTTCACAGCTCCCCCTAAAACTGTGGGGATTTTTCGCTTGTATCTCTCCCCCTTTGACATCAATGGAAAAGGGTGCCATAGATCTTATTCTCCTCTATCCATCCCACCTCTATAAGATGTAGCTTTTTCAAATATTCATGCTTGCAACAACCATGTACTTGATCAACCAAATATGTTCTATTGTGTTCTTGTGATCACTCCCCCTAAGGACTGGATCCAAGCATCAAATTTAGAGAATAATATAGCTCTAGTGACTTTTGGACTGATGCATTATTGCATCATTCAGTTCTCACAAGGAGGGGTTCTCACCCCAAGCATACCTCTGATATATTCAAAGGTATCTTTTGACAAAGGTTTCGTGAATATATCTACTTTTTGCTCCTTTGTACTGATGTACTCCAATCTAACTTCCTTTTCTACAACCTTGTCTCTTAAAAAGTGATACTTGATTGAAATATGTTTCATCTTTGAATGCATAACTTGATTCTTTGACATGTTCACTGTTCTTGTATTATCACAATGTATAACTATTGGTTCTTTAAATATTATCCTAATGTCCTTTAACATTTGTCTCATCCAAATAATTTGTGTGGAATTTATAGCAGCAACTACATATTCTTATTCAACAGTAATTGAGCTATATAGTCCTACTTCTTAATCAACCATGAAACCAACCTTTTTCCAAGGAAAAATGCTCCTCCACTAGTGATTTTCCTATCATCCACACTTCTTTCCCAATCAACATCAATATAAGAATATAACATAAAATCATCAGACTTTTCATACCATAAGCCATATTCCAATGTCCCTTTCAGATATCTAAATATCCTTTTAGCTGCAGCAAGATGAGTTTCCTTAGGATTATCTTTGAACCTCACAATAATTCCAACTGCACTAGCTATATCTGGTCTAGTGTGAGTTGAATACTACAAACCTACATTAATAGATATGTATTTAGTCTAAAAAACACTTTGAGATTCATCAGTATTAGTAAGCTTTCATCCAGTAACTATAGGTGTTCCAACAGGTTTACAATCTTCCATTCCAAATTTCTTTAGTAACTCCTTGAGATACTTGGTTTGAGAAGTAAAAATACCATGTTTACTTTGATTAATTTTCAAACCAAGAAATAACTTCATTTCACCAATCATAGACATTTCAAATTCACTATTCATTTCCTCAAAGAAATTGTTACTCATTTCATCATTGCCTCCAAATATTATATCATCCTCAAAGACTTCAAAAATCAAGATTCCATCTTCACAAGTTCTCAAATATAGATTATTTTTTTCTTTACCTTTTCTGAAGCCAAGATGTAATAAATACTTATCTAATTAAGCATACCAAGACATAGGAGCTTTTTTTAGACCATACATTGCCTTCTTGAAACTGCAAACCATGTCTTCATACAGATATGCCTGGACTAGATCCTAATCTAATCATGCACCACTTATCTATAGCTCCCAGGATCAAGCCTGTAAAACAAAAACTTAGAAAGATGCATCCTCATGTTGCATTATTAGTAAAAGCAGAGCTAGAGAAATTGTTGAAAGCCAGATTTATCAGAGCCATTGCCTATCCAGGATGGATCTCCAATGTGGTCCCCGTGTCTAAATCTGATAAATCTATCAGGATCTGTACAGAATTCAGAGACTTGAACAAAGCATGTCTAAAGGATGAATTCCCGCTACCTAAAATTGACATGATCATAGACCTCACAATAGGCTACCAGATGTATTCATTAATGGATGGATTCTTAGGCTATAATCAGATAAAAATTGCCCCTGAGGATCAAGAGAAAATTGCATTTACATTTGCATGGGGGACCTTTTGCTGGAACGTCATGCCATTTGGGTTAAATAATGCCTGTGCAACCTATCAAAGGGCCATGACAACTATATTCCATAAAATGATGCACAAGAACATGGAGGACTATGTGGATGACACATTGGCTAAATCCAAAGAAAGAGGTACTCATATTGAGGACTTAAGAAAGATATTGGATCGTATGGAGCAGTTCTAACTCAGGCTCAACCTAAAGAAATGTGCCTTTGGGTTCTAATCAAGGAAGCTCCTAGGGTTCATTATTTTAGAAAAGGGAATTGAGGTAGATCCTGCAAAGGTGAAAGCTATTCTAGAGATGGCTCCTCCACGCAACATCAATCGAATGAGGACACTACAAGGGAGACTCCAGTCAATCAGGAGGTTCATGTCCCAACTTGCAGATAGAGCAAAACCCTTTACCAAATAAAAGATGTTGATTGGTGAATATCAACATCTTTTATGGTATGATCCAATAGATACATACCAAACAACCAACTTCTTTTATGGTCAACCACCCATTAGTTAAAAGATGCTTCAATA
>MU227888.1:64284-82677 GCA_018584345.1 Thuja plicata
ATTATTTCACTAGATGGATAGAAGCAGTGGCCTTAAAGGAGGCCAATGAGAGTGTTGTCCTGAACTTTTATGATGATTTAATTCATAGGTTTGGCACTCCTGATTCAATTGTTTCAGATAATGCACTCACATTTACAGGCCTTAAAGTCTCAGATTGGGTGATTAAGAATGGCATTTATCTGAATACCAGCTCAAATTATTATCCCCAGGGTAATGGTTTGGCAGAATCCACAAACAAGAACCTAATCAGAATAATTAAGAAGACTCTTCAGGACAACCAAAGGGATTGGCATACAAAACTTAAGTCTACCTTGTGGTTAGACAGAATTACCCCAAAGAAGATCATTGGTAATTCTCCATACATGTTGGTGTATGGCAAAGAGGTTGAACTTCCCATTTCAACAGAATTACCAGATTTGGAATTAGCCACTCAGTATGCCCTGTTTGATGAAGAGGATCCCCTACAGATTAGGTATGCTGAATTGATGGAATTAGAAGAAATCAGAGACAAATCTATGAAAGATATGGAATTTCATCAGAATCAAACTAAAAGGAGCTTTGACAAAAGAGCCAGGGGAAAGAGCTTCAAGGTTGGAGATGTAGTTCTCAAGTGGGATGAGTTCAGATCCATATCTGGCAGGCACACAAAATTTGATTCCTTTTGGGGTGGACCATTTGTTATAACAGAGTGCAGAGGATCTAACGCTTTCCAGCTTTCAACTCTTAACAAAGATGTCCTACCAATCTCAGTGAATGGTTTCCTCTTGAAGCCTTTCTTTGAGGTTAATCTCTCTCTGTAGGTCCTTGTTTTCTTGTAAACAGTTCCCTGTTTTTTCCTTTTCCTACTTTCTAGTGTAGTTTCCATGTTTTCCAAGAAGTGCATGTGCACATTTTTGCCCTGCCAGGTTTTGTGCTCAAGAATGAATCCATGCCCAATGGATAGTTTGATGTCAATACGCTACTGGTTTTCATGTCTAGCAGGCTGACATCCTACAGAAGTTGCCAAAATGTTGCCCAAATTTACCATTCCTATGCAATTTGGCCTGTTTTGCCCTGTTGTTCATGCTCATTCTCTGATTTTCTTGCTTTCTGCTCTTTCCCAGGGTTTCTGATTTTCAATCCTCTGTGTTTACCGCGTGAAAAATGGTCATATCCCTTTTTGAAGTTATGTCTCGGCTCATCGCTCTGTCACATTAGTCTTTATGTCATGTCCTTATACTGCGTGACGAGTTGCAATTGAGAGTCATCGCGCAATCGCGAGCCGTTTATAAAGAGTTCTGCTCTATCTGCGAGTGCGCGACGAGTTTTAAAATCATGTCATCGCGCAATCATGATCTATTTTTGAGTAGCTCCAATCTGTTTGTGACTTCGTGACGAGCAGAAGGAAAAGGGAATCACGCAGTCGCAAAGGCCTTGTCAAAGTTGGGAGATGAGCTCGCGGGTGTGCGACGAGCTAAACAAGGGACGTGTTGCAGAATCGCATAGACAGTTTACAAAGTTGATATGGGTCTGCGACCAAGCGATCAAAGGAAATGATTAACTCCATCGCACACTCACCAATGTTTTCAGATGATGGAATGCCAGCTTGCGACCATGCGATTAACTAAAGGATAAGGTCATCGCTCAGTCGCTGCTGTTCTCAAGCGAATGAAAAGGGGTTTGTGAATGTGCGATTCAGAAAAAAGATAGGCTCATCGCTCAGTCGCCGATCAGTAAATGGAAAGGAAGATCAGCTCGCGAGTGTGTGACAAGCTGAAGTGGACGCTCATTGTACAGTCACCGATCAACTCACAGAAAGGAAAAATAACCTTCGAGTCAGCGACGAGCAGAGAGGAATGGTCATCGTGCAGGCGCTAGACAATAAAGATCAAAGGAAAGCAGCCTGCGAGTGAGCGATTGAAGAAGGAGAAGGTGTCGTCGCGCACTCGCAGCAAGGGGTGAAGTAAGATTTTAAGGCCTACGAGTTGGCGACTAGTAAAAAATTAGCTGCTGTCGCGCACTCGCGCATGAAATGAAAGAACAGAGTAAAAGGTTGTGCGGGTATGCAATTAGACAGTTTGCAGATAAGAAGATGTTTTTCTCAGCTTGCAGGGGTTTCAAAGGTTAATCAGAGTATTCTAAAATTGTAGAATTATGCACATAACAGTTTGCCGATATCTGAAATAGATTTGTTTCAATATCGGAAAAAATAGAAAAAGAGATTCAGTGTGCGACGGGTCAAGGAACAGATGGCATCGCTTACTCAGCGAATGAAAAGAAGCAGAAATATCAGATATTTTCTCAGACGCTGGAGGGATCAGATTTTGAAAAGGTCAGAGGATGCATTTTTGGGGCTGCAGAACAGTTATTGTAATTCAGAGACTTTGGTGACTCTTCTAGAGAGATAAGAATACTTCTGAGAAGGGGCATTTATGTTGATATTTCTTGGGTATGAATTTTGGGTCAGCAAGTTGTATTTTTTGCAGACTTTTGAAGAGTTAGAAAGGTGGCTGGACAGGCCAAAATCTGATCAAGAAGTTATTGCTCTTAAATGATGCAGTTGGCTAAAAAGCATAAGTATGAGTTGAGGACTCATTTTGAAGAAGAGGTTCATTTTTTGTAAGGGAGAGAAGCCCACTTTTGCAAGGAAGTCATCTTTTCTCAGAAAGCCATCTATGGTATTTTTTATACCCTCTGGTTCTTCTACTCTTTGTAATCTCCCATTGATGATTAAGATATTCTTGAGGTACTTGTGATATTTTTTCTATCCCTGTCCTCACTATCTCGATTATCTCTTATTGGATTGAAGTTTATGAATGTTGTTAATGGAAATTGGGGTTCCTAGTCCCTCTCATTTTCTATGCTTTTGTTTGTTACTGCATCCGATCTGATTTTAGATATTTTGTGGGTATACTACAACCCCTAGCAGTCTTGTCTCATTCCTACACCTAGTTGCACAAAAAGATGTTTGTTTGCAGGTCATAGGTCGAGTCCTTTGTTCAGACCCTCCTATGAAATACTTATGCAAGCCTATCTAGTGAGTTGTGACTTATTAGACCTGATACCTCCATTGGTTTCATTCCTCTATACTGATATCCAAACCCTAATTTTGGTGTATCACCTAGTAGGTAGTTTTATTTCAGTTATTTCCCTTTCCATGCAATCCTTCTAACCCTTTTCCCCTCAAGTCTACTTTCTTGTTTAAGAGCAAGCTAAGGTGATTATCCAAGAGGAACCAGCCTAGAATCTATAGGTCTCATCTCGGTTAGCAGAGGTCCCACAACCTTGAGATAATTCCCTTGTTATACTAGATTATCAAGACCAAGACATCTTGAGATCAGAGGCGCAAATTCAGTGTATAACACTACCATAGGAATCCTCTCCCTTTCCTTCATCTCTCTCTATAAGATTTTCATCATAGAAAACAATTCACCATCTACCCATGTGTTGTTCTGTCTCCTATAACTCTGAGAAATCTGAATACCAGTAGGTACATTGTCCTTACAAGCTCTAGGGTGCATGCCAAGAAATTTGTGAACAATGTGGATGTACATATGTATCAACAAAGATCCAAATCTGAATCCCTTTGACTTATCCTTCTTCATTTGTCTTACATTCTCCAAGAATTTTTGTGTAAGTACTTCACAAAGGTTATACTTGATATTTTCCTTAACCATTTTGTAAGCCATTAAGATTACTCCTGTTGATACTGAATTGAGACGACTGATATAATGGAGTTTATAGCCTAAAATCATAGTAATCAATCTAACATCTTGTTAGAATATATCATTTACTATCATCAATCTTATGTCCCACTATGAATGTGTTAGGGTATTTACCATCTTCTATGCACATTTCAAAAGAAATGCTTGGGCAATTCCAAACAAGGGTAGAGGATTTTCACTATGCATAGTTTGTATTCCATGGGTTCCAATACTTTTGGGGAACCATTGTTCTTGCCTCATCTACTTCCAAAGAAGATTATCCACCTTGTGTATGAAGGCGATTATAACAAACTTGTTGATGGATTTGATTCTATGATGTCTTTTCATGGAAGGGAATGATTTCAATATTTGCAAAAATAAATTTGGTGAAATGCCATAGAAACTTCAAGTAAATGCAATTTGCGGGTGAAAATTCATATTCAACAACCTTTGTGAGCACCCTTTGGGCCCACACCAAAGATGAGAAGTTCAAAATAGGGTATGTGCATTCACAAGATCATAAATGGTAGTGAATTATCAATCTAACTTAGTTTTCAATATGCAAATTCCAATGGCATTGGCATTGTCCATTAGCAGGTAGTGCACTAAGGAGAATTTTATTAATTTTGCAATAATAAGGAGGCTCAAAGAAGTATGCATATGATGGAGATTTTAAAATATCAAAATGATCTACATAATGATGTGTTGCAGATATTATTCAAAAAATGTGAAATTTATTTCATGAGAGGTGTCAAGGGGACATTGTAAAACCGAGAACATGGGAAGTAAAAAAATTTAGTAAGAATGTTCTACATTTGAGGAAGCAAAATGCAAATAGTGCAAAATATTTCCACCACTAAAAGTGAAGGTATTGTTGCACAAAGTATGTAGAAGATAGGGAAAATGGACAAAATTTTCATTTATAAGGGATATGTTGGTGTTTAAAAATGTTTATACTTTACAAAGCTACCAATATAGCTTAGATTGATTTTAAGAGTGGTTAACTACAAATACGGAAAATCTTAAAATAACTAGACCAACTATAGGAACAAGACTGTCCTCTATACTTCTAGATCGGCAAAACCAAGGTGGGTACACCTAATCTTGATAGATATTCAACTATTCACAACTCTTTAAAACTCTGGATTTTAACAACAGATAATGGTAAGAAAGTATTAAATGGTAACCACTCAGTCATTGACTCTCCACTACCATGCAGGACAACAATAAACAACCACAACACTCAAAGGAACTGATATGGTTTTGATGTTTAAAAGGGATAGAATATAGCCAAATCCAACTAGACATATCTCAATGTAGAATATACTAGTTCCTGATCAGTGCTTTATCCATTGGGAAACAGAGTCTACTGTCATTTATGATACTAGTTCCCAATGAAGATTAATATGATAGTCCCTGAACCTCCTTACATCTTCAATCTCAGAGGGACACTTGTCAACACTACGTAATGCCTTAATAGATAATCATTAGTCACGTTTTATTTGAGGGATCACGACGGCTGTCATATGAAATATAACCACTCGATGCTTATCTGCCTATAGCACTGACGAGTTTCAATGTGTTGCATGGTCATAATGCCTTGAAGTATATCCTTTGATCATCTTTCAATCAAGGATCTACATCAACCATTGGATGAAAAGAACCTGACGGTTCACGAACCTACCGCTACATGCATTTGAAGATACTAACCTCACAATCTCATGATAGATAGGTGGCACCATGACGCAATGCCTCAATGATTAAACAAACCAAATCTTGTGTTTGAGGCTTTACGCCCTCCGTTGGATGAAGATGAACCTGCGTGATGCTTGGGAGAAATAAAATCTTGTGGGGAGTATAGAAGTTTAGGAAAAATTAATACATCCCACTAGGAATAGGAAACATTAAAGTGATGGCCCCGCCCGACGAATTAAAAGACACGGGTTTAAGTGATTTTAAGTGGTTCAAAAAGGTAACAATGTTTTATAACATGCCAAAGGGTTAGGGTTTTTTGTCAAGAGGGAAACAAAAGCTTAACAACCAAAGACCTAAGGCATAAAGAACCAAACTTAAAACACTTGAAAAAACCTTGGAACCATGAGAAATTTTACAGTGCTAACAAAACCTTCTTTCATCAAGTTAAAATTCTCAGGGAAATATTAGATGAGAGAAAATGTTCTCATAAAAAATTTGCAAATGGTGAAAGTACACGTGCACACTGGAGATATTTGCAATAAATCATTGATAAAATGATGTGTGAATTACAGGGGTGAAAAGGTTTTCACTACAAGACATCAAAATGGGTGAATGTTGTGGGGAAATTTTACTATTGTAACTTAGCCAGAGAAACACACAGCGCGTTGGTAAAAATAAATCTTTGGATAATCGTAACAAAGAGATAAATATCATTTTATCCCCTTCATATGGGATCGCAAGGTCATGTCAAAAGAGGGTGAGGATTTCTTAGAAATTTTGTCTTTAACTGTAATCCAGCCATCTTCCATGCCAGTAGCCTTGTCTTGCCTGTTGGTTTCTTTTTATGTTGCAATAAAAAAAACATTAACCTCTTCGCTTTATGAACTTTTTATAGAGGATCCACCTCCAGATATTTGTTCATGCAAGAAAAGAACCAACTAACAAGCACTCTCTTAATACTTATACTCTTTAGGTCCTGCTACACCAAGGGGGAGATACCCTATAATACCTTTTGATATCTCTAATATGGTACTATCAAGCAATAATCTCACAATGACTCAACATAATTGGGAGATACAAGATAACTGGATAATTACCCTTTGAACATCAACCATGAAATGGAGGATGAGATAGAAATTTGTAACAAACTTACACAAATGTAGACTTAATGGATTTTAAATGTTTGTTTATAGGAAAACAAAGCCAATGTGTAACTAGATATGAAATAATACAAAACTTATCAGCTTCAGATCAGTTCTTTATCCATAGGGCTATATTCTGACATAGATGCAGTATACTAAAATTAATAATCACCAAATAATTCAAATCGTAATACAACTATCCTAAACCCCCGCTACTAATATAATCATAGCATGTGTCAAATGAATCTATGCATTAATCAGAGCCTAATTTAATATGATCCTAGATCAGAACTCTCAAATAAGTACATAAACACAAAGAAAACTATGCTAATAAATCAAAAAATTCATAACTCACATGACACATAACACATGAGAGATTGGAATCCGGATCTTTGTATTAAATTCAAAAAATCTTATTCTAGTATACAAAAATTACTCAGAGATAACCTCTTCAATAACCTACGAAAGATCTCTCAACTTTATTTCTGACTTCTTACACTTATCTAGTACAAATTATTTTATCTTTCCCCTCTTGACTGAAAACTTTACAAATCGTTTACAATACACATTTTCTAGCCCCTTCCAATGATCTTGGGAATCCTTTTATAGAATAGGATTGCAACAAGCTACGGATCATTTGGAATAAGGAAAAAATCAATGACTCAATAAAAAGACAAAATAGATAATCGAGTGATAACAGTCTTGTTACTTCATAGATATTTGATATATTTTGTCTTTTGACCGCTTGGTACTTACATTTCCTTCAAAGTTGTTCGGAATGAGCCACCTGAAGTCTGTTGTCTTTGATGTTGGTGATGTAGGATCTTCACTCTTTACCTGTATCATCCAAATTATTTAGGCCTCATTGTCCACTTGCATTTCATCACCTTCTCCTGGATCATGTAGTTAAACTGAAACCTGAAATAGGTGATGAAATCATTACAAATGCGGAGGATTTTTATTCTAATGCTGCCATCTTCAAATTTAGGGGTTTTTTGCCCTCTTTAAAGCACTTTTATGCTTGGATTTCCAAGCATTGGGAACTTCTCATATCTGATACTGTTCAGATATACCCTACGGAAAAAGGTTTATTTATGGCAAAGTTTGGGAATGCTGTAGATAGGAAGATCATCATGTGTGAATGGTGCTTCACTTGGGAAGATGAAACCTTCCCCCTTATGGCCAAACCCTGGCATAAGGATTTTTATCCTCTTACCAATTCTTTAATAAAAACACCCATTTAAGTGAGACTCCTGCATCTTCCCCTTCATCTATGGCCGGTCTTTGTTCTGGAAGCTGTTGGGGAGGCCATTAGGGATTTTTAGATGGTTGATTCGGGATCTTTTGACCTACTTCATCGGACATATGTTCACATACTTTTGTAATCTGATGCTTGTAAGGGTCTTCCTGAGAAGGTTACTTTGGTTTCTCCCTTCGGCCCCTCGACCTAGACTCTAGATTATAAAGGAATTTTGTTTCGTTATAGGATATGCCACAAGACTGGCTATGTTGCTGCTTGGTGTTTATCTGAGAAGGTTAAAATGAAGAAATCACCTTTGTGGTGGATAGGGGCTTATGACCAGCATCATATGGTTCATAAAGAGTATTTGGATGTTGCTACTCCTGATGCTGCCTTGGTTCAGGAGGGTGATGTTGTCGTTTCGGCGGTAGATGGGGCTACTTCAGACAAGGATGTTGTTGTCTGTGGATGTTTTTTTCTTATTAGCCAGTGTTGTGGGTTATTCTAACCCTGTTCCTCCATGTGGGGATCTGGGGAGAGGTGGTGAAGCTGCCCCTGCTAGTGTGGACAACGTCTTTTCTCAGTTGGCTTGGCAGAGCACAACTGAGAAGGTGGAGGATGGATGGATAACAGTTAAAGGAAAGAAATTGAAGTCATCTATGCCCTCCTTTGAAATAAAGTTTATGTTTATTTCTCTATTCACTTGTGACACTTGATTAATTATGTGATCATTAACATTCGTGTTGATGCAAAAACATATTTATTAAAAAAATTATAAATTCTTTATTTTTTACAACAAAAATTCCAATTGTTATTTGTTCCCAACAATTTTAAATAGAAAGTATATTTTCTTACTTTGTCTGCGAGTTTATTTAAATGGAGATTTGCAAGAATTAATAGAATAACGTATCATGTCAAGTGTTGATAGTCTTAGCCCTTGTTATTAACTTATATCACTATGGTTGGACAATCAACTTCGAACAACAAAACTTCTCATACAACATTCTTAAAATTTCTTATGATGCATGTACATATTGGCACTATGTGATCACTATGGAAAATGTAGAGATATTTATCAATTTAGTCATGCTTCTTAGGAGGTGAGTCCGGTTTAGTGGACCTTGTGTTTCCTCTAGGCAATTGCTTCGTGTGATTTATACTATGGTGGTGAAGGTGTAGATGCATCAATTACAGTAGAAAGTGGTTTGATTATATTTTCATCTTATGCAGGTGGAAGGGTTGCAGTAGTAGTGGTTACCAACCCAAAAGCTCTCTATGTCATCTTCCTTCTAACTTATTTCATTTCTTCCTTTGATATGTCGGCCTTGGCTGGTAAATCACAACTACATTCTCTAATTTCCTTCTCCTTGATGCTCTAGTATGTTCCTCCCTAATCTTTGCAGAATTTTCCTCATAAGTACCCCATCTTTCCTCGGATGAATCAACTTTTGAAGATAGAATGTGTTCCACTTGCATAATCAAAACTTCAGAACTAACCTCATAACGTAGTAGATAATACAACTTCTTTCTAGCAAAAACTACCTCAAATCACACACCATCAGTTTCAACCATGAAACAAATTGAGTCCTTGTATTTCTCTACTACTACCATAGGAATCCTCTCCATTTCCTTCATCTCTCTCTATAAGATTTTCATCATAGAAAACAATTCACCATCTACCCATATGTTGTTCTATCTCCTATAACTCTGAGAAATCTGAATACCAGTAGGTACATTGTCCTTCCAAGCTCTAGGGTGCATGCCAGGAAATTTGTGAACAATGTGGATGTACATATGTATCAACAAAGATCCAAATATGAATCCCTTTGACTTATCCTTCTTCATTTGTCTTACATTCTCAAATAATTTTTGTGTAAGTACTTCACAAAGGTTATACTTGATATTTTCCTTAACCATTTTGTAAGCCATTAGGATTACTCCTGTTGATACTGAATTGAGAGGACTGATATAATGGAGTTTATAGCCTAAAATCATAGTAATCAATCTGACATCTTGTTAGAATATATCATTTATTGTCATCACTCTTATGTCCCACCATGAATGTGTTAGGGTTTAGACCATCTTCTGTGCACATTTCAAAAGAAATGCTTGGGCAATTCCAAAGAAGGGTAGAAGATTTTCACTATGCATAGGGTTCCATTATTTTTCGGGAACCATTGTTCTTGCCTCATCCACTTCCAAAGAAGATTATCCACCTTGTGTATGAAGGCGATTATAACAAACTTGTTGATGGATTTAATTCTTTGATGTCTTTTTATGGAAGGGAATGATTTCAATATTTGCAAAAATAAATTTGGTGAAATACCATAGAAACTTCAAGTAAATGCAATTTGCAGGCGTAAATTCATATTCAACAACATTTGTGAGCACCCTTCCAGCCCACGGCAAAGATGAGAAGTAAAAAATAGGGTATGTGCATTCACAAGATCATAAATGGCAGTGAATTATCAATCTAACTTAGTTTTCAATATGAAAATTCCAATGGCATTGGCATTGTCCATTAGCAGGGAGTGCACTAAGGAGAATTTTATTAATTTTGCAATAATAAGGAGGCTCAAAGAAGTATGCATATGATGGAGATTTTAAAATATCAAAATGATTTACATAATGATGTGCTACAGATATTATGCACAACATATGAGATTTATTTCATGAGACGTGTCAAGGGGACATTGTAAAACTGAGAACATGGGAAGTAAAAAAATTCAGTAAGAATGTTCTACATTTGAGGAAGAAAAATCCAAATAGTGTAAAATCTTTCCACCCCTAAAAGTGAAGGTATTGTTGCATAGAGTATGCAGAAGATAGGGAAAATGGACAAAATTTTCATTTATAAGGGATATGTTGGTGGTTACAAACATTTATACTTTACAAAGATACCAATATAGCTTAGATTTATTTTAAGAGTGGTTAACTCAAAATACAGAAAATCTTAAAATAACTAGACCAACTATAGGGACAAGACTGCCCTCTGTACTTCTAGATCTACAAAACCAAGGTGGGTACACCTAATCCAGATAGATATTCAACTCTTCACAACTCTTTACAACTATGGATTTTAACAACAGATAATGGTAAGAAAGTATTAAATGGTAACCACTCATTCATTGACTCTCCACTACCATGTAGGACAACAATAAACAACCACAAAAATCAAAGGAACTGAGATGGTTTTGATGTTTAAAAGGGATAGAATATAGCCAAATCCAACTAGACATAT
The DNA here is from genome assembly GCA_018584345.1 of Thuja plicata. Taxonomy (NCBI): domain Eukaryota; kingdom Viridiplantae; phylum Streptophyta; class Pinopsida; order Cupressales; family Cupressaceae; genus Thuja; species Thuja plicata. Next base: position 75,286 of record MU227888.1, read on the forward strand.
CTCAATATAGAATATACTAGTTCCTGATCAATGCTTTATCCATTGGCAAATAGAGTCTACTGTCATTTATGATAGTAGTTCCCGATGAAGATCAATATGATAGTCCCTGAACCTCCTTATGTCTTCAATCTTAGAGGGACACTTGTCAACACTGCGTAATGCCTTAATAGATAATCATTAGTTAGGTTTTCTTTGAGGGATCACAACGACTATCATATGAAATATAACCACTCGATGCTTATCTGCCTATAGCACTAACAAATTTTCATGTGTTGCATGGTCGTAATGCCTTGAAGTATATCCTTTGATCATCTTTCAATCAAGGATTTGCATCAACCATTGGATGAAAATAATTTGACGGTTCACGAACCTACTGCTACATGCATTTGAAGATACTAACCTCACAATGTCATGATAGACAGGTGGCACCATGACACAATGCCTCAATGATTAAATAAACCGCATCTTATGTTTGAGGCTTTATGCCCTCCGTTGGATGAAGATGAAGCTGCGTGATGCTTGGGAGAAATAAAATATTGCGGGGACTATAGAAGTTTAGGAAAAATTAATATATCCAACTAGGAATAGGAAACATTAAAGTGATGGCCCCAACCGACGACTTAAAAGACACGGGTTTAAGTGATTTTAAGTGATTAAAAAAGGTAACGACATTTTATAACGTGCCAAAGGGTTAGGGTTTTTTGTCAAGAGGGAAACAAAAGCTTAACGACCAAAGACCTAAGGCATAAAGAACCAAACTTAAAACACTTGAAAAAACCTTGGAACCATGAGAAATTTTACAGTGCTAACAAAACCTTCTTTCATCAAGTTAAAATGCTCAGGGAAATATTAGATGAGAGAAAATGTTCTCATAAAAAATTTACAAATAGTGAAAATACACGTGCACACTGGAGATATTTGCAATAAATCATTGATAAAATGATGTGTGAATTACAGGGGTGAAAAGGTTTTCACTACAAGAAATCAAAATGGGTGAATGTTGTGGGGAAATTTTACTATTGTAACTTAGCCAGAGAAACACACAGCGCGCTGGTAAAACTAAATCTTTAGATAACCACAAAAAAGAGAGAACTATCATTTTATCCCCTTCATATGGGATCACAAGGTCATGTCAAAAGAGGGTGAGGATTTCTTAGAAATTTTGTCTTTAACTGTAATCCAGCCATCTTCCACGCCAGTAGCCCTGTCCTGCCTATTGGTTTCTTTTTATGTTGCAATAAAAACAACAATAACCTCTTTGCTTTATGAATGTTTTATAGAGGATCCACCTCCAAATATTTGTTCATGCAAGAAAAGAACCAATTAACAAGAATTCTCTTAATACTTCTACTCTTTAGGTCCTACTACACCAAGGGGGAGATACCCTGTAATACCTTTTGATATCTCTAATATGGTACTATCAAGCAATAATCTCACAATGACTCAACATAACTGGGAGATACAAGATAAATGGATAATTACCCATTGAACATCAACCATGAAATGGAGCATGAGATAGAAATTTGTAACAAACTTACACAAATGTAGACTTAATGGATTTTAAATGTTTTTTTATAGGAAAACACAGCCAATGTGTAACTAGATATGAAATAATACAAAACTTATCAGCTTCAGATCAGTTCTTTATCCATAGGGCTATATTCTGACCCAGATACAATATACTGAAATTAATAATCACCAAAGATTTCAAATGATAATACAACTATCCTAAACCCCTACTACTAATAGAATCCTAGCATGTGTCAAATGAATCTATGCATTAATCAGAGCCTAATTTAATCTGATCCTAGATCAGAACTCTCAAATAAGTACATAAACACAAAGAAAACTATGCTAATAAATTAAAAAATTCATAACTCACATGACACATAACATAGGAGAGATTGGAATCTGGATCTTTGTATTAAATTCAAAAAATATTATTCTAGCATACAAAAATTACTCAGAGATAACCTCTTCAATAACCTACAAAAGATCTCTCAACTTTATTTCTGACTTCTTACACTTATGTAGTACAAATTCTACTATCTTTCCCCTCTTGACTGAAAACTTTCCAAATTGTTTACAATACAAATTTTCCAACCCCTTCCAATGATCTTGGGAATCCTTTTATAGAATAGGATTGCAACAAGCTGCAGATCATTTGGAATAAGGACAAAATCAATGACTCAATAAAAAGACAAAATAGATAATGGAGTGATAACCAGTCTTGTTACTTGATAGATATTTGATATATTTTGTCTTTTGACCGCTTGGTACTTCCATCTGCTTCAAAGTTGTTTGGAATGAGCCACCTGGAGTCTGTTTTCTTTGATGTTGGTGATGTAGGATCTTCACTCTTTACCTGTATCATCCAAATCTGTTAGGCCTCATTGTCCACTTGCATTTCATCACCTTCTCCTGGATCATGTGGTAAAAATGAAACCTGAAATAGGTGATGAAATCATTACAAATGCGGAGGATGTTTATTCTAATGTTGCTATCTTCAAATTTAGGGGTTTTTGGCCCTCTTTAAAGCAATTTTATGCTTGGATTTCCAAGCATTGGGAACTTCTCATATGTGATACTGTTCATATATACCCTGCGGCAAAAGTTTTTTTTTATAGAAAACTTTGGGAATGATGCAGACAGGAAGATCATCATGTGTTAATGGTCCTTCACTTGGGAAGATGAAACCTTCCCCCTTATGGCCAAACCCTGGAATAGGGATTTTGATCCTCTTACCAATTCTTTTATAAAAACATCCATTTAACTGAGACTCCTACATCTTCCCCTTCATCTATGGCTGGTCTTTGTTCTGGAAGCTGTTGGGGAGGCCATTAGGGATTTTCAGATGGTTGATTTGGGATCTTCTGATGTTCTTCATCCGATATATGTTCACATCCTTTTATAATTTGATTCTTGTAAGGGTCCTCCTGAGAAGGTTACTCTGGTTTCTCCCTTCGGCCCCTGGACCCAGACTTTGGATTATGAGGGAATTTTGTTTTGTTGCAGGATATGCCACAAGATAGGCTATGTTGATGCTCGGTGTTTATCTAAGAAGGTTAAAATGAAGAAATCACCTTTGTGGTGGATAGGGAGTTATGACCGGCATCATATGGTTCATAAAGAGTATTTGGATGTTGCTACTCCTGATGCTGCCTTGGTTCAGGAGGGTGATGTTGTCCTTTCAAGGGTAGCTGGTGCTACTTCAGATAAGGATGTTGTTGTCTCTGGTTGTGTTGTCTTATTAGCCAATGTTGTGGGTTCTTCTGACCTTGTTCCTCTATGTGGGGATCTGGGGAGAGGTGGTGAAGCTGCCCCTGCTAGTGTGGACAATGAAATTTCTTAGTTGGCTTGGCAGAGCACAACAGAGAAGGTGGGGGATGGATGGATAACAGTTAAAGGAAAGAAATTGAAGTCATCTATGCCCTCCTTTGAAATAAAGTTTAGGTTTATTTCTCTTTTCATTTGTGACACTTGATTAATTATGTGATCATTAACATTCGTGTTAATACACAAACATATTTATTAAAAAATTTATGAATTCTTTATTTTTTACAACAAAAATTCCAATTGTTATTTTTTCCCAACAATTTTAAATAGAAAGTATATTATCTTACTTTGTCTGTGAGTTTATTTAGATGGAGCTTTGCAAGAATTAATAGACTAACGTATCATGTCAAGTGTTGATAGTCTTAGCCCTCATTATTAACTTATATCACTATGGTTGGAAATTCAACTTTGAACAACAAAACTTCACATAAAACATTCTTAAAATTGCTTATGATGCATGTACATATTGGCACTATGTGATCACTATGAAAAATGTAGAGACATTTATCAATTTATTCATGCTTCTTAGGAGGTGAGTCCGTTTTAGTGGACCTTGTGCTTCCTCTAGCCAATTGCTTCCTGTGATTTATACTATGGTGGTGAAGGTGTAGATACATCAATTATAGTAGAAATTGGTTTGAATATATTTTCATCTTATGGAGGTAGAAGGGTTGCAGTAGTAGTTCTTACCAACCCAGAAGCTCTCTATGTCATCTTCCTTCTAACTTATTTCATTTCTTCTTTTGATATGTCGGCCTTGGCTGCTAAGTCACAAAGTTACATTCTCTAATTTCCTTCTCCTTGATGCTCTAGTATGTTCCTCACTAATCTTTGCGGAATTTTACTCATAATTACCCCATCTTTCCTTGGACGAATCAACTTTTGAAGATAGAATGTGTTCCACTTGCATAATCAAAACTTCAAAAATAACCTCATAACCTAGTAGATAACTCAACTTATTTCTAGGAAAAAATACCTCAAATCTCACACCATCAGTTTTAACCATGAAACAAATTGAGTCCTTGTATTTCTCTACTAAAACCACAGGAATCATCTCCCCTTCCTTCATCTCTCTCTATAATATTTTTATCATAGCAAACAATTCACCATCTACCCATGTGTTGTTCTGTCTCCTATAACTCTAAGAAATCTGAATACCAGTAGGTACATTGTCCTTCCAAGCTCTAGGGTGCATGCCATGAAATTTGTGAACAATGTGGATGTACATATGTAACAACAAAGATCCAAATCTGAATCACTTTGACTTATCCTTATTCATTTGTCTTACATTCTCAAAGAATTGTTGTGTAAGTACTTCACAAAGGTTATACTTGATATTTTCCTTAACCATTTTGTAAGCCATTAAGATTATTCCTGTTGATACTGAATTGAGATGACTGATATAATGGAGTTTATAGCCTAAACTCATAGTAATCAATCTGACATCTTGTTAAAATATATCATTTACTATCATCGCTCTTATGTCCCACTATGAATGTGTTAGGGTTTCCACCATCTTCTATGCACATTTCAAAAGAAATGCTTGGGCAATTCCAAAGAAGGGTAGAAGATTTTCACTATGCATAGTTTGTATTCCACGGGTTCCAATATTTTTGGGGAACCATTGTTCTTGCCTCTTCCACTTCCAAAGAAGATTATCCACCTTGTGTACGAAGGCGATTATAACAAACTTGTTGATGGATTTAATTCTCTGATGTCTTTTCATGGAAGGGAATGATTTCAATATTTGAAAAAATAAATTTGGTGAAATGCCATAGAAACTTCAATTAAATGCAATTTGCAGGTGTAAAGTCATATTCAACAACCTTTGTGAGAACCCTTCCAGACCACACCAAAGATGAGAAGTTAAAAATAGGGTATGTGCATTCACAAGATAATAAATGGTAGTGAATTATCAATCTAACTTAGTTTTCAATATGAAAATTCCAATGGCATTGGCATTGTCCATTAGCAGGGAGTGCACTAAGGAGAATTTTATTAATTTTGCAATAATAAGGAGGCTCAAAGAAGTATGCATATGATGGAGATTTTAAAATATCAAAATGATTTACATAATGATGTGCTGCAGATATTTTTCACAACATAAAAAATTTATTTCATGAGAGGTGTCAAGGGACATTGTAAAATTAAGAACCTGGGAAGTAAAAAAATCCAGTAAGAATGTTCTACATTTGAGGAAGCAAAATGCAAATAGTGTAAAATCTTTGCACCCCTAAAAGTGAAGGTATTGTTGCACATAGTATGCAGAAGATAGGGAAAATGGACAAAAAATTTATTTATAAGGGATATGTTGGTGTTTAAACATGTTTATACTTTACAAAGCTACCAATATAGCTTAGATTGATTTTAAGAGTGGTTAACTCCAAATACAGAAATCCTAAAATAACTAGACCAACCATAGGGACAAGACTGTCCTGTATTCTTCTAGATCTGCAAAACCAAGGTGGGTACACCTAATCCAGATAGATATTCAACTTTTCACAACTGTTTACAACTCTGGATTTTAACAATAGATAATGGTAAGAAAGTATTAAATTGTAACCACTCATTCATTGACTTTCCACTACCATGTAGGACAACAATAAACAACCACAAAAATCAAAGGAACTGAGATGGTTTTGATGTTTAAAAGGGATAGAATATAGCCAAATCCAACTAGACATATCTCAATCTACAATATACTAGTTCCTGATCAGTGCTTTATCCATTGGGAAACAGAGTCTACTGTCTTATATGATACTAGTTCCCGATGAAGATTAATATGACAGTCCCTAAACCTCCGTACATCTTCAATCTCAGAGGGACACTTGTCAACACTGCATAATGCCTTAATAGATAATCGTTAGTCACGTTTTCTTTGAGGGATCACGACGGCCATCATATGAAATATAACCACTCGATGCTTATCTGCCTATAGCACTAACGAATTTCCATGTGTTGCATGGTCGTAATGCCTTGAAGTATATCCTCTGATCATCTTTCTATCAAGGATTTATGTCAACCATTGGATGAGAAGAATCTTACATTTCACGAACCTACCGCTACATGCATTTCAAGATACTGACCTCACAATCTCATGATAGACAGGTGACACCATGACACGATGCCTCAATGATTAAACAAACCACATCTTGTATTTGAAGCGTTACGCCCTCTGTTGGATGAAGATGAACCTGTGTGATGCTTGGGAGAAATAAAATCTTGTGGGCACTATAGAAGTTTAGGAAAAATTAATACATCCCACTACGAATAGGAAACATTAAAGTGATGGCCCCGCCTGACGACTTAAAAGACATGAGTTTATGTGATTTTAAGTGGTTCGAAAAGGTAACGTCATTTTATAACATGCCAAAGGGTTAGGGTTTTTTTTCAAGAGGGAAACAAAACCTTAAGGACCAAAGACCTAAGGCATAAAGAACCAAACTTAAAACACTTGAAAAAACCTTGGAACCATGAGAAATTTTACAGTGCTAACAAAACCTTCTTTCATCAAGTTAAAATTCTCAGGGAAATATTAGATGAGAGAAAATGTTCTCATAAAAAAATTGCAAATGGTGAAAATACACGTGCACACTGGAGATATTTGCAATAAATCATTGATAAAATGATATGTGAATTACAGGGGTGAAACTTTTTTCAGTACAAGACATCAAAATGGGTGAATGTTGTGGGGAAATTTTACTATTATAACTTAGGCAGAGAAACAAATAGCGCGCTGGTAAAAATAAATCTTTTGATAACCGCAACAAAGAGAGAACTATCATTTTATCCCCTTCATATGGGATCACAAGGTCATGTCAAAAGAGGGTGAGGATTTCTTAGAAATTTTTTCTTTAACTGTAATCCAGCCATCTTCCATGCCAGCAGCCTTGTCTTGCTGTTGGTTTCTTTTTATGTTGCAATAAAAGCAACAATAACCTCTTCGCTTTATGAATGTTTTATAGAGGATCCACCTCCAAATATTTGTTCATGCAAGAAAAGAACCAACTAACAAGCACTCTCTTAATACTTCTACTCTTTAGGTCCTACTACACC
>MU227888.1:96983-109236 GCA_018584345.1 Thuja plicata
TAATAAATGTTTGAGGGTTTCAAATTCTGCCCTAGTTTGAGAAATTGTTTTAAGATTGCAAAATAGTTGCATTTATTGGAATAATTGAAGGAAGTTTTTAAATGTGAATCCTACACTTGCATCAGATATATTGATACAAAGATAAGGAGATCTAGAGAGGATGAGAAGGAGTGACAAACAAAGGGAAAAATACCTAAATGACCTTTCCATAACTCTATAGTGTTCCCATTGCACACTAAGGTGTGATTGTTATTTTTAATGTTTCTTCTTGCAACTAGTGTTAGGATTTTTTGTGCCGGTATTTGATGGCCACATTTAAGAAAGCTAGAAAGCATTATTTTATGAAAAATGAAAAGGGATCGATACTGGTGTTGAACTATTTTGACAGAATGCCTCAAAGAGACGTCTCAAGCAGTCAAATGTCAACAGCCTACATACAAAGGTGAATTTGTAAGGAAGCCCTAAATTTTTGCAGGCAACAATTTACTTTTGGAGCGGCTCCAATTTGATTTTCCAAGGAAAACAATTGTGAGGGCACATACAAGGCAATGTTTCATTAAACTACCTTAAAGAGATATCATTTAATGGAACATGATGATTACAAGAGTTTTTTTTATAGTTGATTTGTCTGAAAATGGCTTTAGAAGCCTTCAAGCAAATGTATTTGGCAGGTGTTAAGCCGAATGCCACAACCTTTTCCAATGCCCTCTCTACATGTGCCAATATGGGAGCTTTGGATCAAGGTATTGGCATCCATCAAGGCATAGATTATTTTTATCAGATGCTGCAAATGAAGAGTGCCCTTCTAGATGTAAATTTGAAATGTGAGGAGTACACAAGGCGAGTGAACCTTTTGACAGGATTCCTCAAAGAAATGGCCTCAGAAAAGACAAATTGTAGAATGTGCACATAATGGATTTTTTGAAGAGACCTCAGAACTTTTAAGATTTAATGCCTTAGCGTCCATGTGAAAATACAAAGCCATGGATACACACCTGCATTCTTCATGAAAAGATGTCGTGAAAATATGAGAATTATTAAGAAGAAATGGCAAAGGGGGGCATTGTTGTTTCAGACAGAAAAAGGGATAGCCCATGATAGTAGATTGAAATCATTGTATACCAAATGATAAACAAATCTGCTAGATGCCAACAAGATTAGTATTATGCACATTTCAAAAGAAACTCGTGGGTAATTTCAAAGAAGGGTAGAAGATTTTCACTATGCATAGTTTGTATTCCTTGGGTTCCACTATTTTTGGGGAACCATTATTCTTACCTCATCCATTTCCAAAGAATATTATCATGTTAGGATTAAGTAATCCTGAGAGGGGGTGAATCAGTATTACAACACTTTAAGCGTGAACTTAATAATTTCCAACTAAAACATATAATTACTAAAATGAAAAGAACATAAGCACATAGCACATAACTCATAACACCATGAATTTTTGTTGAGGAAACTTTTGCTAAGGGAAAACCCCAGTGGGGATGACCTACTCACAAATATGTACTAAAAGTATAGTGTCCCTATTAGGAGCCCTAGCCCTGTTAGGAGCTGAATATTACATTAGCACATTTCCCAGTTAGGGGAATACAAAACCCTATTAAAGGTATACTAAGCACACTGCTCTTACAATCAGAAATATATTTTTGTTAAAATCAATCTCAGAAGTGAACAATACAAGCATCAGCTTATGCTTAGATAGTTTGAGTTGTAGCTCACATCAACATCTGTCTGACATCACAATGCATCCATTCCATATGTCTATCATATCATCTCACACCATATCCACACTTCGCTTTTCATGTCATACTCCCTTAATCATCGTGATTGTTCATCTGTCCTGTATCATTGTTACTTTGTCTTTACATGTCTTCAACTATCTATAACTCACTACGATCAACACAAAAACTCAAGAGACCTTAATTGAAGGTCATACATACCCCAAAATTTCTTTTCCTAAGCTGGAAAGTCTACATTTTCCATATACTAGCTTCGATGTCAAAAACTGTACTGCTATACTATGTATTTGTGTTTGCTATACTTAAATCATTTTACAATTTGCATCTCCAAAACTGTAAACAACTCCAAGCGATCATCATATCAGATGTGTTTCCATAAATAACAACCCTCAAGTGTACCATATCACTCCAAAATGAATCACTTGCAAACAATCTCTCCCTTTGGAATTGATGGCAACACTTAGTGAAAAATGACTAAGTGTCAATACCAAAAAGATATATGTGTATATATTTTATATATCTCCTTTTTTCTATACAATTTCCATACATTTTTTATCTCTTCTCTTCTCCCCCTTTGAAATCAATGGAAAATGTAAACAAAAATGTAGAATACATCAAAATTGGACCACAACTTACCAAAAATTTTAGATAATCTTTAGTACATCTCGGAAAGAGTTTTCCAAGATCTTCACTTCCTCTGTCTAGGTCTTTACCAGTATCTCACTCAAATGAAATAGCTCATTAAGTGAAAAAAAAGAAGTCTCTGCTGCCTTTAGCTTAGTAGGCATATGTGTTGCAAGGGCCTACGTTGTCTTCTCCATGTCAGAGATATGGACTTCAAGAATTGATAGTTTGGGAGTGATTAGACTCTTCACCATACCAGACCTTTCCATAAATCTCCCTCTTTTTGTATCCAGTACACTTGATTTGTCCAAAATATTGGACACCTCTATGTCTATATCCAATATACATTGTGAGGTTATCTCACAACTATCCATCAACTTGTCCAGAGTAGTTCTATCCTTTGCTATTATATCCTCAATTTTCTTGATATGTCTGATAGGATTTATACAGTAACTGTATAACTTCCTTCCATGTGTGGCACAAATTTTAGCCTCAAATGTTGTCTTGTTTAGTATGCCCAAGTCCCATGAAATAGACTTGCACACTTCTTCCAGTTTCTTCACGAGATGTTTCTTCTCGGCCTTCTCTTAAGAAATCTTCTCTAATGACTCATAGTGACTGTCAAAGTCAAATAGTGCCTTGTTCAAGTTCTTTGCATCATCTTTTCCTTGAAAAATATAGGTGTTGGAAGGGGTTTGTTAAGAGTGTCAACTTCTCTTGTCATTACCTTAGTCTTCTTCTCTCCTTTCTACTCATATCTTTCTTTAGCTTTAGTAAATGTGATGTAGGATAACTTCATCAGCTTATCCACATCCATGTTCTCAATGTTAGTGCTCAAATTCTTGTCTCCACTTGTGAACAATAAAGGTGAAGAATCAAATGTAAAAGTTTCTTGTTTCACTTCAACTTTATTCATTGTATCTTGCACTATTTCATCTCTATTTTCTTTCTTTTTTTCTTTCTCTATCATATCCTTGTCATTGTTTCCTTCAATGTCTATATCCTCCACAAAATTGTCATTCACATCCTACAAAGTGTCCAATGACACAGGCACACCAGAAACATAGAAATATGGTTGCTAAATAGTGCTCGCATACTGCCTATTATCTTCGCTTATTGATTTATCAAGGTTTGTTTCATCTTTCCTTGATGAATAACCTTTATCCATAAATTTGGGGTTAGGAGCCTTACGTGGTGAGGTGTTTTCAGTTTCATATCCCATCAAGACATTTTCCACAGCTTGATGTGTCTCCTTAATTACTTCATCATATCTTCTTCCCATTATTTTAATTAATTTTGTCTTAGTTATCAGTAAGGGTTTTAGTTCGCTCAATATTCTCTCCATCTCCTTAATAGATACTACAGGTAACATATCTTGAATTGTTTTTTCTCTAATCACTTCATATTATTTATGTGCTAATTTCTTCCTTATCTTCAATTTCCCACATAACTCCTCAGGTATACTACCTCCAATTTCTAACAAATTCTTCTTAAAAGAAAGCAAATTATTAATTACTATGTCTTCAATCAGAAGTTTGTCAGATGCCTCATAACTGTCATAATATTTAGTGAGTAAAAAAATCTTCCCTTTCTTAATTACCGTCTTCTCCAACATTTTCATGTTTGGCTTCCATATTTGTCTCACATTAGTGGCCTTTTCTTCAACTTTTTTCTCTTCTCCTTTTGTCCTATGTTTCTTAGGAGGTGAGTCTGGTTTAGTGGACCTTGTGCTTCCTCTAGGCAATTGCTTCATGCGATTTATACTATGATGGTGAAGGTGTAGATACATCAATTATAGTAGAAAGTGGTTTTATTATCTTTTCATCTTATGGAGGTAGGAGGGTTGCAGTAGTAGTGCTTACCAACCTAGAAGCTCTCTATGTCATCTTCCTTCTAACTTATTTCATTTCTTCTTTTGATATGTCGGCCTAGGCTGCTAAGTCACAACTGCATTCTCTAATTTCCTTCTCCTTGATGCTCTAGTATGTTCCTCCCCAATATTTGCAGACTTTTCCTCATAAGTACCCCATATTTCCTCAGATGAATCAACTTTTGAAGATAGAATGCGTTCCACTTGCATAATCAAAACTTCAGAACTAACCTCAGAACCCAGTAGATAACACAACTTCTTTCTAGGTAGAACTACCTCAAATCACACACCATGAGTTTAAACCATGAAACAAATTGAGTCCTTGTATTTCTTTACTACTATAACAGGAATCCTCTCCCTTCCCTTCATCTCTCTCTATAAGATTTTCATCATAGAAAACAATTCACCATCTATCCATGTGTTGTTTTGTCTCCTATAACCCTGATAAATCTGAATACCAGTAGGTACATTGTCCTTACAAGCTCTAGGGTGCATGCCAGGAAATTTGTGAACAATGTGGATGTACATATGTATCAACAAATATCCAAATCTGAATCCCTTTGACTTATCCTTCTTCATTTGTCTTACATTCTCCAAGAATTGTTGTGTAAGTACTTCGCAAAGGTTATACTTGATATTTTCCTTAACCATTTTGTAAGCCATTAAGATTACTCCTATTGATACTGAATTGAGATGACTAATATAATGGAGTTTATAGCCTAGAATCATAGTAATCAATCTGACATCTTGTTAGAATATATCATTTACTGCCATCGTTCTTATGTCCCACTATGAATGTGTTAGGGTTTCCACCATCTTCTATGCACATTTCAAAAGAAATGCTTGGGCAATTCCAAAGAAGGGTAGAAGATTTTCACTATACATAGTTTGTATGCTGTGAGTTCCAATATTTTTGGGGAACCATTGTTCTTATCTCATCCACTTCCAAAGAAGATTATCCACCTTGTGTACTAAGGTGATTATAAAAAACTTGTTGATGGATTTAATCCTCTGATGTCTTTTCATGGAAGGGAATGATTTCAATATTTGCAAAGATAAATTTGGTGAAATGCCATAGAAACTTCAAGTAACTGCAATTTGTAGGCGTAAAGTCATATTCAACAACCTTTGTGAGCACCCTTCCAGCCCACGTCAAAGATGAGAAGTTAAAAATAGGGTATGTCCATTCACAAGATCATAAATGGCAGTGAATTATCAATCTAACTTAGTTTCCAATATGCAAATTCCAATGGCATTAGCATTGTCCATTAGCAGGGAGTGCACTAAGGAGAATTTTATTAATTTTGCAATAATAAGGAGGCTAAAAGAAGTATGCATATGATGGAGATTTTAAAATATCAAAATGATTTACATAATGATGTGCTACAGATATTATTCACAACATATGAAATTTATTTCATGAGAGGTGTCAAGGGGACATTGTAAAACCGAGAACATGGGAAGTAAAAAAATTCAGTAAGAATGTTCTACATTTGAGGAAGCAAAATGCAAATAGTGTAAAATCTTTCCACCCCTAAAAGTGAAGGTATTGTTGCATAGAGTATGCAGAAGATAGGGAAAATGGACAAAATTTTCATTTATAAGGGATATGTTGGTGTTTAAAAACGTTTATACTTTACAAAGCTACCAATATAGCTTAGATTGATTTTAAAAGTGGTTAACTCCAAATACAGAAAATCTTAAAATAACTAGACCAACTATAGGGACAAGACTGTCCTCTGTACTTCTAGATCTGAAAAACCAAGGTGGGTACACCTAATCCAGATAGATATTCAACTCTTCACAACTCTTTACAACTCTGGATTTTAACAACAGATAATGGTAAGAAAGTATTAAATGGTAACCACTCATTCATTGACTCTCCACTACCATGCATGAAAACAATAAACAACCAAAAAAATCAAAGGAACTTAGATGGTTTTGATGTTTAAAAGGGATAGAATATAGCCAAATCCAACTAGACATATCTCAATGTAGAATATACTAGTTCCTAATTAGTGCTTTATGCATTGGGAAATAGAGTCTACTATCATTTATGATACTAGTTCCCGATGAAGATTAATATGATAGTCCCTGAACCTCCTTATGTCTTCAATCTTAGAGGGACACTTGTAAACACTGCGTAATGCCTTAACAAATAATCGTTAGTCAGGTTTTCTTTAAGGGATCACAACGGCTATCATATGAAATATAACCACTCGATGCTTATCTTCCTATAGCACTGACGAAGTTCCATGTGTTGCATGGTCGTAATTCCTTGAAGTATATCCTCTGATCATCTTTCAATCAAGGATTTGCATCAACCATTGGATGAAAATAATCTGACGGTTCACGAACCTACCGCTACATGCGTTTGAAGATACTGACCTCACAATCTCATGATAGACAGGTGGCACCATAACGCGATGCCTCAATGATTAAACAAACCAAATCTTGTGTTTGAGGCTTTACGCCCTCCATTGGATGAAGATGAACCTATGTGATGCTTGGGAGAAATAAAATCTTGCAGGGACTATAGAACTTTAGGAAAAATTAATATATCCCACTAGGAATAGGAAACATTAAAGTGATGGCCCCGCCCGACGACTTAAAAGACACAGGTTTAAGTGATTTTAAGTGGTTCAAAAAGGTAACGACGTTTTATAACATGCCAAAGGGTTAGGGTTTTTTTTCAAGAGGGAAACAAAACCTTAAGGACCAAAGACCTAAGGCATAAAGAAACAAACTTAAAACACTTGAAAAAACCATGGAACCATGAGAAATTCTACAGCGCTAACAAAACCTTCTTTCATCAAGTTAAAATGCTCAGGGAAATATTAGATGAGAGAAAATGTTCTCATAAAAAAATTGCAAATGATGAAAATACATGTGCACACTGGAGATATTTGCAATAAATCATTGATAAAATGATGTGTAAATTATAGGGGTGAAAAGGTTTTCACTACAAGACATCAAAATGGGTGAATGTTGTGGGGAAATTTTACTATTGTAACTTAGCCAGAGAAACACATAGCACGCTAGTAAAAATAAATCTTTGGATAACCGCAACAAAGAAAGAACTATCATTTTATCCCCTTCCTATGGGATCGCAAGGTCATGTCAAAAGAGGGTGAAGATTTTTTAGAAATTTTGTCTTTAACTGTAATCCAGCCATCTTCCACGCCAGCAGCCTTGTCCTGCATGTTGGTTTCTTTTTATGTTGCAATAAAAACAATAATAACCTCTTCACTTTATGAATGTTTTATAGAGGATCCACCTCCAAATATTTGTTCATGCAAGAAAAGAACCAACTAACAAGCACTCTCTTAATACTTCTACTCTTTAGGTCCTGCTACACCAAGGGGGAGATACCCTATAATACCTTTTGATATCTCTAATATGGTACTATCAAGCAATAATCTCACAATGACTCAATATAACCGGGAGATACAAGATAACTGGCTAATTACCCATTGAACATCAACCATGAAATGGAGCATGAGATAGAAATTTGTAACAAACTTACACAAATATAGACTTAATGGATTTTAAATGTTTGTTTATAGGAAAACACAACCAATGTGTAACTAGATATGAAATAATACAAAACTTATCAGCTTCAGATCAGTTCTTTATCCATAGGGCTATATTCTGACCCAGATACAGTATACTGAAATTAATAATCACCAAAGATTTCAAATCATAATACAACTATCCTAAACCCTTACTACTAATAGAATCCTAGCATGTGTCAAATGAATCTATGCATTAATCAGAGCCTAATTTAATCTGATCCTAGATCAGAACTCTCAAATAAGTACATAAACACAAAGAACACTATGCTAATAAATCAAAAAATTCATAACTCACATGACACATAACACAGGAGATTGGAATCCAGATCTTTGTATTAAATTCAAAAAATCTTATTCCAGTATACAAAAATTACACAGAGATAAGGGCGAAACCATAGTAACCATCTCTGAGTAATTTCTGTATACTCAGGTCAAGGGGCCGAAGGGCGAAACCATAGTAACCATCTCTCAAATTTCTTTCTGACTTCTTACACTTATCTAGTACAAATTATGCTATCTTTCCCCTCTTGACTGAAAACTTTACAAATTGTTTACAATACAATTTTTCCAGCCCCTTCCAATGATCTTGGGAATCCTTTTATAGAATAGGATTGCAACAAGCTACGGATCATTTGGAATAAGGACAAAATCAATGAATCAATAAAAAGACAAAATAAATAATGGAGTGATAACCACTCTTGTTACTTAATAGATATTTGATATATTTTTTCTTTTGACCAATTGGTACTTGCATCTGCTTCAAAGTTGTTCAGAATGAGCCACCTAGAGTCTGTTGTCTTTGATGTTGGTGATGTAGGATCTTGACTCTTTACCTGTATCATCCAAATCTGTTAGGCCTCATTGTCCACTTGCATTTTTTCACCTTCTCCTGGATCAACTATAGTATACCTTCTCCTTATAATGCTTCATTTTGTGATGCCTTCCGCTACTGTCGCTCCCGTGTTTAGGGCTTCCGACACTACTGCTCTTGTCCACACTAGCATTTCCCTCGGTGTTGGTGCTTGGGATCTTTCTATCCTTGCTGATGGTGTTGGGCCTTTTTATAGTGGTGTGGAGAATATGTCTTCTGTGTTGGTTGATCCTGGGTCACCATTGTTGCAGTTGTTTGTTGCTCGATCTAGTGGACCGGCTTCGTATGTAGATGTGGCTGCATTTGAGGAAAACATTCATGGTGCCAAGTATTCAACTTCTATCACTAGGAGTGAGAGCCTTAGTTCCTGTCCTATGGGAGTGACGCCTATCTCTATTAGAGACCCCATTGTGGTAAAACTGAAACCTGAAATAGGTGATGAAATCATTACAAATGCGGAGGATTTTTATTCTAATGCTGCCATATTCAGATTTAGGGGTTTTTGGACCTCTTTAAAGAACTTTCATGCTTGGATTTCCAAGTATTGGGAACCTCTCAAATCTGATACTGTTCAGATATAACCTGTGGTGAAAAACATTTTTATAGGAAAGTTTTGGAATGCTGCAGATAGGAAGATCATCATGTGTGAATGGTGCTTCACATGGGAAGATGAAACTTTCCCCCTTATGGCCAAACCCTGGCATAAGGATTTTGATCCTCTTACCGAGTCTTTTATAAAAACACCCATTTAAGTCAGACTCCTACATCTTCCCCTTCATCTATGGCTGGTCTTTATTCTGGAAGCTATTGGGGAGGCCATTGGGGATTTTTAGATGGTTGATTCAGGATCTTCTGACGTGCTTCATCTAATATATGTCCACATCCTTTTGGAATCTGATGCTTGTAAGGTTCTTCCTGAGATGGTTACTATGGTTTCGCCCTTCGGCCCCTTGACCCAGACTCTGGATTATGAGGGAATTTTGTTTCATTGCAGAATATGACACAAGACTGTCTATGTTGCTCCTCAGTGTTTATCTGAGAAGGTTAAAATGAATAAATCACCTTTGTGGTGGATAGGGGCTTATGACCAGCATCATATGGTTCATAAAGAGTCTTTAGATGTTGCTACTCCTAATCCTACCTTGGTTTAGGAGGGTGATGTTGTCCTTTCAGCAGTAGCTGGTGCTGCTTCAGATAAGGATGTTGTTGTCTCTAGTTGTGTTGTCTTATTTGCCAGTGTTGTGGGTTTTTGTGACCCTGTTCTTCCATGTGGGGATCTGGGGAGAGGTGGTGAAGCTTCCCCTGCTAGTGTGGACAATTTCATTTCTCAGTTGGCTTGGCAGAGTGCAGCTGAGAAGGTGGGGGATGGATGGATAACAGTTAAAGGAAAGAAATCAAAGTCGTCTATGCCCTCCTTTGAAATAAAGTTTAGGTTTATTTCTCTATTCATTTGTGACACTTGATTAATTATGTGATCATTAACATTCGTGTTGATACACAAACATATTTATTAAAAAATTTATGAATTCGTTATTTTTTACAACAAAAATTCCAATTGTTATTTTTTCCCAACAATTTTAAATAGAAAGTATATTTTCTTACTTTGAATGTGAGTTTATTTAAATGGAGCTTTGCAATAATTAATAGACTAATGTATCATGTCAAGTGTTGATATTCTTAGCCCTCGTTATTACCTTATATCACTATGGTTGGAAAATCAACTTCAAACAATAAAACTTCACATACAGCCTTCTTAAAATTACTTATGATGCATGTACATATTGGCACTATGTGATCACTATGGAAAATGTAGAGATATTTATCAATTTATTCATGCTTCTTTGGCCACACTATTGTACAAATATTATCTTTTATTGTACAAATGCTACCAAGTTATTGGGGGCACCAATTAATGTCATCTAGATAAAAATATCCTTGAGTATGCAATAAACATCTTTCCCAAAAATAGACTTCTTTATACTTACAGTGGAGCATTTGTTCAACATCTCAGATATAAACTGGATAAGCCTCTTGAGTAGAAAGATGACTAAATGGATGATCCATCCTAAGGACAGGTGGATTAAATATAATTTTGATGGTTGTGCTAAGGGAAACTATGGGGCATCGACTGTTGGAGGAGTTATTAAGGATTGGAAGGGGTGTTTTATTGAATGGTACAAACAAAAGATTGGAGTTGGTTCAAACATCATGGTGGAAGCCATTGTAACGTGGCAGGGTATCAAATGCTTAAGAGAGTTGAATTCCCAAAAAATCATCTTGCAAGGAGATTCAAAAGTAATTGTTGATTATTTGAAAGGGAAAGTTAGATGCCCATGGAACTTGATTACTTTAATGGTAGACTGTAAAAATATGTTAATATAACCAGTATTATCAAGTATGAAATCAAGCATACTCTTCATGAAGAAAATAAAGTGTCTTACCAAATGAAAATTATGAGACTCAATTATAAATTATAGAGTTACATGACTTACAATCAGTTCCCTCAGGAGCTTAAGGATATTTTGAGTAATTAATGAAAGAAATTTTTTTTGGCTTTTAGGGGATGCCAAATCAATCCTATTATTGATGAGTATAATCCTCATGATCAACATCTTTATAATATTTCAAGTGTGTATTTCTTCTGGATAGATTCAAAAGAATACAGAAAAATGAAAACTTGTTACTTGCAAGGCCAACCCTGCTAAAGGCTATAAAAATAGGAAAAGGGTAAAAAATTAAAACTCCTATGGTTGAGATTTATGACCTAGAAGATGATACAAAGGAAATGGAGAATCAAGAGGAACCTAAACATGAGGTGAGTTTAAGGGAAAGTGGGCCTGGTCGACTTCTCAACAAAGAAATGAAGGGTAAAATGATAGAGGAATAAATTGTCCCTGAGACAAACTTTGAGTATGAACTTGAAGATGGGGATACCATTGATAATTTAGGTGAATATGATTATAAGGATAAGGAACAAGAGTCTGAGGTGAAGGAAAAATAATAACCTCTTAATTTAATGATCAATTTGGATTATTTCCGGTTATTTTTTGACAAAATATTTGACCCATGTCCATAATATGGAAGATACCAAAACTCAAAACTTTCCTCCCCCTAAACTTGGTAATGAGAACAAGGATTTTCTTTGGAAGATAAAGGGATGAAATATAGAGGAAGATAAAAAACATGGGTAGCCATCTCAACTAACTCTAATAGTGTTACCAATGACTTCGGTAGGTGAAAAGTAATAAAATTCTAAAAAGATAATTAATCATGTGAATAAGATGAAATGATGGTGGATTGCGTGTAGTTTTATTTGTTGCAATAGACTCCAAATAGTTGAATCTAAAAAAAGAGTCAAAATACTAGCAGTGAGAAGTTTAATTAAATTATAGCATTAGTTTTGAGAAAAATGACCATGGGTAGAAAAAGGTTAAATTGAATATTAAAACATAGAAGGGGATATAAATACTAAAGTGATAAAGATACATAAGATAAAACTAAATAAGGGTATACAATTTTTGGCATGATGTTGTACAAGACATCCTTGCCCAATCTACCATTATCTATT